>JBAIZL010000010.1:3220367-3267867 GCA_036971475.1 Prosapia bicincta
ACTCAGATAGTAATAAAGTGAAGGCTAGAAAATGATGTTACTTCAAGTAATATCTATGGTTATATTTATGTAAGTACAATTGGTACAAAATGTTGCTTCTTAGTATTCTTGTATTTGTAAGCATTTGTATTATTAGAATAAACTAATACAACTCTCTGTGAATAGGCGAATATTATTACTCCGCTAAAACCTTTGCTTTGTAGGTTAAACTGTCCTTTGAAAGTTTAGAGAATTCAAGTACAATAATATATAAATACACGTGCATCGTGCAAAACGTGACATTATATTGTGTAACACTACATATAAACGTAGAATCATAATGAATGCCTTTGCTATAGTGTGCTATTAAAGTTCGAACTCAAGGGCTTTGTTCTAATAAAATACTCTTTGGTATTCAGTAGATTTTCCCCGAAACTTATCTTTCTTTCGTAATAAACTCTTTCTCCTTATGTCTCCCTCTCTCTCCAATAAAAGGCCCCATCGTTATAAACTGAAGCAGAAAAACAATGGAACGTAGAAAGCATCAAATGAAGCGTATAAGCATTCAAACAAAAGGTTAGTTCGGTGTTTAATGGGGACCAAATGTTTGAGTTGTCATGGCGACAATTGCTTTCACCGTTTTTCGTTTCATATAACTAGGTATTATCCAACCATCTGTCTACCTATTGACAAATAGACATGTTTGAAAATATAAGTAAATTATATAATTTATACCTAAATAAATAATGAAATAATTTTGTTAAGCAGGTTCTTAACATTTATCACTAGTTTTATTTAATATTTTGTACTTAGTTTGGTCTCTGGAATGATTTATTTTTTAAAACATGTAAATAAATATTAGAAAACGTGAAGAGATAGAGATGAGGAAATAACCTATTAGAAAGAGTATTTCTTAGTACTTCGATTAGTTCCAGTGTCGTCAACATCTTCATATCGGATGTATCTCTGGGTACATTAAACTAATTGGAGTATGTTAGAGGACATAAACGTGGTAGGACTAAACGCCATTGTATAGCCTCCTTTGATTAGGTTGCATTACTGCTAAAGCTTCCTCATACATCATGTATATTTTTGGAATATTTAGTTTTCTTCTTACATATTGTTTTCATTTTTTTGTATATTTTGAAACTCTTAAGGACTTTCATTGCGGGTAGAAATGACAAGAGGAAAACTGCAATGGTAGTGGCAATGTAGTGACAGAACAATGTTAGTGGCAAGAGGAAAACTGCAATGTTAGTGGCAATGTAGTGACAGAGCAATGTTAGTGGCAAGAGAAAAACTGCAATGTTAGTGGCAATGTAGTGACAGAGCAATTTTAATGGCAAGAAGAAAACTGTAATGTTAGTGGCAATGTAGTGACAGAACAATGTTAGTGGAAAGAGGAAAACTGCAATGTTAGTGGCAATGTAGTGACAGAACAATGTTAATGGCAAGAGGAAAACTGCAATGTTAGTGGCAATGTAGTGACAGAACAATGTTAGTGGCAAGAGGAAAACTGTAATGTTAGTGGAAATGTAGTGACAGAACAATGTTAGTGGCAAGAGAAAAACTGCAATGTTAGTGGCAATGTAGTGACATAACAATGTTAGTGGCAAGAGGAAAACTGAAATGTTAGTGGCAATGTAGTGACAGATCAATGTTAGTGGCAAGAGGAAAACTGCAATGTTAGTGGCAATGTAGTGACAGATCAATGTTAGTGGCAAGAGGAAAAGTGTAATGAAAGTGGCAATGTAGTGACAGAACAATGTTAGTGGCAAGAGGAAAACTGCAATGTTAATGGCAATGTAGTGACAGAACAATGTTAATGGCAAGAGGAAAACTGCAATGTTAGTGGCAATGTAGTGACAGAACAATGTTAATGGCAAGAGGAAAACTGCAATATTAGTGGCAATGTAGTGACAGAACAATGTTAGTGGCAAGAGGAAAACTGTAATGTTAGTGGCAATGTAGTGACAGAACAATGTTAGTGGCAAGAGGAAAACTGCAATGTTAATGGCAATGTAGTGACAGAACAATGTTAGTGGCAAGAGAAAAACTGCAATGTTAGTGGCAATGTAGTGACAGAACAATGTTAATGGCAAGAGGAAAACTGCAATGTTAGTGGCAATGTAGTGACAGAACAATGTTAGTGGCAAGAGGAAAACTGTAATGTTAGTGGCAATGTAGTGACAGAACAATGTTAGTGGCAAGAGGAAAACTGCAATGGTAGTGGCAATGTAGTAACATAAAAATGTTAGTGGCAAGAGGAAAACTGCAATGTTAGTGGCAATGTAGTGACAGAACAATGTTAGTGGCAAGAGGAAAACTGCAATGTTAATGGCAATGTAGTGACAGAACAATGTTAGTGGCAAGAGGAAAACTGTAATGAAAGTGGCAATGTAGTGACAGAACAATGTTAGTGGCAATGTAGTGACAGAGCAATGTTAGTGGCAAGGGGAAAACTGCAATGGTAGTAGCAATGTAGTAAGATAACAATGTTAGTGGCAAGAGGAAAACTGCAATGTTAGTGGCAATGTAGTGACAGAACAATGTTAGTGGCAAGAGAAAAACTGCAATGTTAGTGGCAATGTAGTGACAGAACAATGTTAATGGCAAGAGGAAAACTGCAATGTTAGTGGCAATGTAGTGACAGAACAATGTTAGTGGCAAGAGGAAAACTGTAATGTTAGTGGCAATGTAGTGACAGAACAATGTTAGTGGCAAGAGGAAAACTGCAATGGTAGTAGCAATGTAGTAACATAAAAATGTTAGTGGCAAGAGGAAAACTGCAATGTTAGTGGCAATGTAGTGACAGAACAATGTTAGTGGCAAGAAGAAAACTGCAATGCTAGTGTTGATGTAGTAACAGAGCAATGTTAGTGGCAAGAGGAAAACTGCAATGTTAGTGGCAATGTAGTGACAGAACAATGTTAGTGGCAAGAGGAAACTGCAATGTTAGTGGCAATGTAGTGACAGAGCAATGTAATGGCAAGAGGAAAACTGTAATGTTAGTGGCAATGTAGTGACAGAGCAATTTTAATGGCAAGAAGAAAACTGTAATGTTAGTGGCAATGTAGTGACAGAACAATGTTAGTGGAAAGAGGAAAACTGCAATGTTAGTGGCAATGTAGTGACAGAACAATGTTAGTGGCAAGAGGAAAACTGCAATGGTAGTAGCAATGTAGTAACATAACTATGTTAGTGGCAAGAGAAAAACTGCAATGTTAGTGGCAATGTAGTGACAGAAAAATGTTAGTGGCAAGAGGAAAACTGCAATGTTAGTGGCAATGTAGTGACAGAACAATGTTAGTGGCAAGAGGAAAACTGTAATGTTAGTGGCAATGTAGTGACAGAACAATGTTAGTGGCAAGAGGAAAACTGCAATGTTAGTGGCAATGTAGTGACAGAACAATGTTAGTGGCAAGAGGAAAACTGTAATGTTAGTGGCAATGTAGTGACAGAACAATGTTAGTGGCAAGAGGAAAACTGCAATGTTAGTGGCAATGTAGTGACAGAACAATGTTAGTGGCAAGAGGAAAACTGCAATGTTAGTGGCAATGTAGTGACAGAACAATGTTAGTGGCAAGAGGAAAACTGCAATGTTAGTGGCAATGTAGTGACAGAACAATGTTAGTGGCAAGAGGAAAACTGCAATGTTAGTGGCAATGTAGTGACAGAACAATGTTAGTGGCAAGAGGAAAACTGTAATGTTAGTGGCAATGTAGTGACAGAACAATGTTAGTGGCAAGAGGAAAACTGCAATGTTAGTGGTAATGTAGTGACAGAACAATGTTAGTGGCAAGAGGAAAACTGTAATGTTAGTGGCAATGTAGTGACAGAACAATGTTAGTGGCAGGAGAAAAACTGCAATGTTAGTGGAAATGTAGTGACAGAGCAATGTTAATGGCAAGAGGAAAACTGCAATGGTAGTAGCAATGTAGTAACATAACTATGTTAGTGGCAAGAGAAAAACTGCAATGTTAGTGGCAATGTAGTGACAGAAAAATGTTAGTGGCAAGAGGAAAACTGCAATGTTAGTGGCAATGTAGTGACAGAACAATGTTAGTGGCAAGAGGAAAACTGTAATGTTAGTGGCAATGTAGTAACAGAATAATGTTAGTGGCAAGAGGAAAACTGCAATGTTAATGGCAATGTAGTGACAGATCAATGTTAGTGGCAAGAGGAAAACTGTAATGTTAGTGGCAATGTCGTGACAGAACAATGTTAGTGGCAAGAGGAAAACTGCAATGTTAGTGGCAATGTAGTGACAGATCAATGTTAGTGGCAAGAGGAAAACTGCAATGTTAATGGCAATGTAGTGACAGAACAATGCTAGTGGCAAGAGGAAAACTGTAATGTTAGTGGCAATGTAGTGACAGAACAATGTTAGTGGCAAGAGGAAAACTGCAATGTTAATGGCAATGTAGTGACAGATCAATGTTAGTGGCAAGAGGAAAACTGTAATGTTAGTGGCAATGTAGTGACAGAACAATGTTAGTGGCAAGAGGAAAACTGCAATGTTAGTGGCAATGTAGTGACAGATCAATGTTAGTGGCAAGAGGAAAACTGTAATGAAAGTGGCAATGTAGTGACAGAACAATGTTAGTGGCAAGAGGAAAACTGTAATGAAAGTGGTAATGTAGTGACAGGACAATGTTAGTGGCAAGAGAAAAACTGCAATGTTAGTGGCAATGTAGTGAGAGATCAATGTCAGTGGCAAGAGGAAAACTGCAATGTTAGTGGCAATGTAGTGACAGATCAATGTTAGTGGCAAGAGGAAAACTGTAATGAAAGTGGCAATGTAGTGACAGAACAATATTAGTGGCAAGAGGAAAACTGCAATGTTAATGGCAAATGTAGTGACAGAGTAATGTTAGTGGCAAGAGGAAACTGCAATGTTAGTGGCAATGTAGTGACAGAGCCATGTTAGGGGCAAGAGGAAAACTGCAATGCTAGTGTTGATGTAGTAACAGAGCAATGTTAGTGGCAAGAGGAAAACTGCAATGTTAGTGGCAATGTAGTGACAGAACAATGTTAGTGGCAAGAGGAAACTGCAATGTTAGTGGCAATGTAGTGACAGAGCAATGTTAATGGCAAGAGGAAAACTGTAATGTTAGTGGCAATGTAGTGACAGAGCAATTTTAATGGCAAGAAGAAAACTGTAATGTTAGTGGCAATGTAGTGACAGAACAATGTTAGTGGAAAGAGGAAAACTGCAATGTTAGTGGCAATGTAGTGACAGAACAATGTTAGTGGCAGGAGAAAAACTGCAATGTTAGTGGAAATGTAGTGACAGAGCAATGTTAATGGCAAGAGGAAAACTGCAATGGTAGTGGCAATGTTGTGACAGATCAATGTTAGTGGCAAGAGGAAAACTGCAATGGTAGTAGCAATGTAGTAACATAACTATGTTAGTGGCAAGAGAAAAACTGCAATGTTAGTGGCAATGTAGTGACAGAAAAATGTTAGTGGCAAGAGGAAAACTGCAATGTTAGTGGCAATGTAGTGACAGAACAATGTTAGTGGCAAGAGGAAAACTGTAATGTTAGTGGCAATGTAGTGACAGAACAATGTTAATGGCAAGAGGAAAACTGCAATGTTAGTGGCAATGTAGTGACAGAAAAATGTTAGTGGCAAGAGGAAAACTGCAATGTTAGTGGCAATGTAGTGACAGAACAATGTTAGTGGTAAGAGGAAAACTGCAATGTTAGTGGCAATGTAGTGACAGAAAAATGTTAGTGGCAATAGGAAAACTGCAATGTTAGTGGCAATGTAGTGACAGAACAATGTTAGTGGCAAGAGGAAAACTGTAATGTTAGTGGCAATGTAGTGACAGAACAATGTTAATGGCAAGAGGAAAACTGCAATGTTAGTGGCAATGTAGTGACAGAAAAATGTTAGTGGCAAGAGGAAAACTGCAATGTTAGTGGCAATGTAGTGACAGAACAATGTTAATGGCAAGAGGAAAACTGCAATGTTAGTGGCAATGTAGTGACAGAAAAATGTTAGTGGCAAGAGGAAAACTGCAATGTTAGTGGCAATGTAGTGACAGAACAATGTTAGTGGTAAGAGGAAAACTGCAATGTTAGGGGCAATGTAGTGACAGATCAATGTTAGTGGCAAGAGGAAAACTGTAATGAAAGTGGCAATGTAGTGACAGAACAATGTTAGTGGCAAGAGGAAAATTGCAATGTTAATGGCAATGTAGTGACAGAGTAATGTTAGGGGCAAGAGGAAAACTGCAATGTTAGTGTTGATGTAGTAACAGAGCAATGTTAGTGGCAAGAGGAAAACTGCAATGTTAGTGGCAATGTAGTGACAGAACAATGTTAGTGGCAAGAGGAAAACTGTAATGTTAGTGGCAATGTAGTGACAGATCAATGTTAGTGGCAAGAGGAAAACTCCAATGTTAGTGGCAATGTAGTGAGAGAGCAATGTTAGTGGCAAGAGGAAAACTGCAATGTTAGTAGCAATGTAGTATCAGAACAATGTTAGTGGCAAGAGGAAAACTGCAATGGTAGTAGCAATGTAGTGACAGAACAATGTTAGTGGCAAGAGGAAAACTGCAATGGTAGTAGCAATGTAGTGACATAACTATGTTAGTGGCAAGAGAAAAACTGCAATGTTAGTGGCAATGTAGTGACAGAAAAATGTTAGTGGCAAGAGGAAAACTGCAATGTTAGTGGCAATGTAGTGACAGAACAATGTTAGTGGCAAGAGGAAAACTGTAATGTTAGTGGCAATGTAGTGACAGAACAATGTTAATGGCAAGAGGAAAACTGCAATGTTAGTGGCAATGTAGTGACAGAACAATGTTAGTGGCAAGAGGAAAACTGTAATGTTAGTGGCAATGTAGTGACAGAACAATGTTAGTGGTAAGAGGAAAACTGCAATGTTAGTGGAAATGTAGTGACAGAGCAATGTTAATGGCAAGAGGAAAACTGCAATGGTAGTGGCAATGTTGTGACAGATCAATGTTAGTGGCAAGAGGATAACTGTAATGAAAGTGGCAATGTAGTGACAGAACAATATTAGTGGCAAGAGGAAAACTGCAATGTTAATGGCAATGTAGTGACAGAGTAATGTTAGTGGCAAGAGGAAACTGCAATGTTAGTGGCAATGTAGTGACAGAGCCATGTTAGGGGCAAGAGGAAAACTGCAATGCTAGTGTTGATGTAGTGACAGAGCAATGTTAATGGCAAGAGGAAAACTGCAATGGTAGTGGCAATGTTGTGACAGAGCAATGTTAGTGGCAAGAGAAAAACTGCAATGTTAGTGGCAATGTAGTGACAGAACAATGTTAGTGGCAAGAGGAAAACTGCAATGTTAGTGGCAATTTAGTGATAGAGCAATGTTAGTTACAATGCAAAGGAAGAGACAAGGAGAATAACAGGGAAACATTATGGATAAACAATAAGTCAAAAAACGTAAAGCCCTTTATGTTTCTGCGTATTTGTGGTTCCATAAACAGATGCTTTCCATAAATAAATATGTGTTATATTTATATAACTATATTTACAACAATTATTTCTTATTATAATACGCACATTTATTAATAACAGGAAAAATATTGCTCCAAATATGTATACTTAAAAACGTTATTATTTCGAATAAAGCATGTAATTCTATTTAATTTCAAATGTTCAGGATAGCTTGTTCTACAAAATAACTAATTAGGTCTTTAAGGAACGTCGGTTGTATCTGGCCTGAAAGATTCTGGATTTTAGACTAATAATGTTGCAACTGTTCAGTTCAGGAAGGAAATGTGAACTTAAAGAATTTAACTTATCGCCGTTGCTAATCCTGCAGCTGCCAATAACCGAGGCATTGTTACTTCATTTTAGGCCCAAACATGGTATTATATCGTATTATATAGTGTACAGAGGCTGTACCATTAAAGAAATTTTGTTTGACTACGTTGAAATTTATTTTGTTGACAGTCTGGGAGTATATATATATATATATATATATTTCAAAGTTTTGCAACACTGTTTTCTTGTATTCACTTATCACCTTCACTATATGTAGGCCTACTTAAACAAGAATCTTACTTGGTATTTGCGAGTTAACTTTCAAAGATCGGTCGTATCTCCATTGTCGGGCATCACTGACCGGGGGTTGTAGTAGACAGTCTACTGTAACGGTCAGATGTATTGTTAGGATTTATAATATAAAACCTAAATAGCTCACTCGTATTGGATAATTAATTAAAATTTGAATTGTTTTATGTTAACAACTAGCCTAAGTATTCAAATCGCTATAATAATATTATTTTATTAGTATTAAAAAATATTTTGTTTGTCCATTTAAACTAAAATTACTAATTTTCCTCTGAAAAACATTGAACATATATTTGTATGTCGCGCTTACCTATAGTAGCACATACATTTTTTACTTAGGTATTTTGTTGTTTTAGGGTATAATGTCCCTTTGTTAAGTCAACGGAAATTCTAATTAAACAAGATAAGTAACACTATAGGCAAATGTGACATACCAATATATGCGAACAGAATTTAATATGTTCACAAACGTTAATTAGTTTCTTAGTGTTAAAATATTAACTAATCTAAGTGAAATCAAATAATAATAATTGTTTTAAACTTATTGGGATTATTGTTATAAGAAAATACATTTTTTCTTTTTAAAACATTTGGGAAAGTAGCCAAACTACTGTCCCTATGGTGTGTATCAAAAGTTACTATATTATCAAGTCTAACTGCCTAGTTACAAACAAATCTGGCATATCACTTTATTTATAATCGAAATTCATTGGTTCAATTTTAATTTGTACTGATTGATTCACTAGGCAACGTTTCAAAGTATCACACAGACACAATATTCACGATTTGATGAGAGTATTGAACGAAAACGTCGCTGGCAGCCATTTCACAGTTTATGCACTCCAAAATACATTATAGAGAATGTAGATTCTGACAATTGTTGTAGCGCAGTACATAATTTCTCGTTTAATTCGCAATGAAAGTCGGAACAAAATTATTGGACGAAATTACTAGTGACGACGCTTCGTCCATAACGTCTAATGGGACCGCCGGAACAGTGAGCGTCGAGCTAACGACCCGCTTTTATGATAAACTGCACTCTTTTATGTGCGTCTCGTGTCCGCGGGGGTAGTAAGTTACATGTTCGCAGCCAAATTAGAATCACATGTTAAATACTAAATTGTCTTGAACCCACTCAGTTTCTGTATTATTGACAGTGTCATAATACTATTAATAGTATTTTGTGATATAGTTGCAATTGAAACATTTTAAGCTATATACAGTTTTCACATTATTATTAATATTTTTCATTTACACACATTTTTTTTCCAAACCAATACTCACGTTTATACATTCGAAGGTACAAAGGTATACTGTATATACATTCCCGTATATATATATATATATATATATATATATATATATATATATTACTGTATATAGGTACGCGCGCGCCCGCCTGTGTGTATGTATAGGTTCGTGTGTGTCTGTGTGTGCGAAGGTGTGTATTTGTATAACTGATATATATATATATATATATATATATATATATATATGTTATATGTTTGTGTGTGTATGTGTGTGTGTGTGTGTGTGTGTGTGCGTATATCTGTGTGTGTGTGGTTGCGTGTATATATATATATATATATATATATATTTATATATATATAAATATATGCTACAGTTACATTAACAAACAAATCGACTTTTCATAAAATTAATTACATACATAAGTATTCCAAACCTTTCCCAATATTTCATTATTGATATTTCCCAGACCTCTCCATATTTTAACCACTATGGCAAATGCGATTCTATATCTTACGTAAAAAACCTATATTTGTATTGAAATAAATGTTAGTATTGATATTGTATTAAGAAGTTTTTCGTCTTTTGTTACTAATTGTTTATTTCATATAGGAATTTTACTTTGAAATTTGATCCATTGGTTGCCATGTTGACAGGATCTCAATGCCAGTATTATAATTAATTTAAAAGCCACCAACACGTTGTTCATATTATAAATAACTATAACACATTTATCTTATAATATATAAGAAACCTATTACAACTATCATCTAGGTGTGCTCTCAAGTTATAACACGATGATTTTATCCCCACCCAAGTCCCTATTCTGGGGGTTCTACCAATACGTGAGAGTGGATGAACCGACAAAACCGGTCTCACTACACGTATCGAAACAGATACGATTTGTGGCTATCAAAGGAGCTTTATTCGTAAGGTTCTACAAAGCCTGAATAGTTCCGGGAAAAGGCCTAAACCGTACCTTCTGGCTGGAGTTTCATTTAGATCTTGCCTACTACGTCAGGTTTTGGGTCTGAGATCTGAAGTCAGTTGTATGAGATTCGCTTCGTGGTAGCGTCATTTTACATGATGAACTGTATATATTGCTTTGACAACAAGTTGGCAGATCAAACTAGATGGTTTGCCTAGGAGCAATTCTCTATTCTGAGTGATTGGCCTTTAGGATGTCAAACCGAAAGTTAATAAAGGTTCGAATATAGGCCTAATACCTAGACTGAACTAATTATATCGAGTAACGAAAGCTGTTTGGAAAGTTCTACTGATCCCGAGTAGTGCTGATAATACGGGCGAACACTTTGTATCTGCTGGGAGTATCTACTAGTCCTATAGTCATACAGAAAGGCCCTTCAGCTGTTACATCCCGGTACCACGGGTCATTACACCAAGCCTTAGTTCAGACCTGACTATGGTCATCCGGGTGGGAGTATCTGCTGGGAGTATCTGCTAGTCCTATAGTCATACAGAAAGGCCTTTCAGCTGTTACATCCCGGTACCACGGGTCATTACACCAAGCCTTAGTTCAGACCTGATTATGGTCATCCGGGTGGGAGTATCTGCTAGTCCATGGTACTGTCGGTCCCCAATTCACGTCACGCAGTAAGGCCCTTTAGCTGTTACATCCCGGTACTACGGGTCATTACACCAAGCCTTAGTTCAGACCTGACTATGGTCATCCGGGTGGGAGTATCTGCTAGTCCATGGTACTGTCGGTCCCCAATTCACGTCACGCAGTAAGGCCCTTTAGCTGTTACATTCCGGTACCACGGGCCATTACTCCAAGTCTTAATTCAGACCTGATTACGGCCATCCGGGTGTGAGTATCTGCTAGTCCATGGTACTGTCGGTCCCCAATCCACGTCACGCAGTAAGGCCCTTTAGCTGTTACATTCCTGTACCACGGGACATTACTCCAAGTCTTAGTTCAGACCTAATTACGGCCATCCGGGTGGGAGTATCTGCTAGTCCATGGTACTGTCGGTCCCCAATCCACGTCACGCAGTAAGGCCCTTTAGCTGTTACATTCCTGTACCACGGGACATTACTCCAAGTCTTAGTTCAGACCTAACTACGGCCATCCGGGTGGGAGTATCTGCTAGTTCATGGTACTGTCGGTCCCCAATCCACGTCACGCAGTAAGGCCCTTTAGCTGTTACATTCCTGTACCACGGGACATTACTCCAAGTCTTAGTTCAGACCTAATTACGGCCATCCGGGTGGGAGTATCTGCTAGTCCATGGTACTGTCGGTCCCCAATCCACGTCACGCAGTAAGGCCCTTTAGCTGTTACATTCCTGTACCACGGGACATTACTCCAAGTCTTAGTTCAGACCTAATTACGGCCATCCAGGTGGGAGTATCTGCTAGTCCATGGTACTGTCGGTCCCCAATCCACGTCACGCAGTAAGGCCCTTTAGCTGTTACATTCCTGTACCACGGGACATTACTCCAAGTCTTAGTTCAGACCTAATTACGGCCATCCGGGTGGGAGTATCTGCTAGTCCATGGTACTGTCGGTCCCCAATCCACGTCATACTCAATGGCTCTTTAGCTGTTACATTTCGGTACCACTGGCCATTACACCAAGCCTTAGTTCAGACCTGATTATGGTCATCCGGGTGGGAGTATCTGCTACTCCTAGGTACTGTCGGTCACCAATCCACGTCTTGCAGTAAGGCTCTTTAGCTGTTACATTTCGATACCACTGGCCATTACACCAAGCCTTAGTTCAGACCTGATTGTGGTCATCATGGTGGGATTCACGAGTATGAACCTAAATTTGCGGAGACGTGATTTTACATCCTGGACTGTAGATTTTCCACAAACTTTACATCTGCTATGTTTTATTTTGGACGAAGGGCTGCTTACGGAGACTGTCAGTCTTACTCTTCATACTTACAACTTTCAATTGTTCAAAATCTTTTCCCCACAGACCAGACAATGTTACACCATGTGCACCTAGATATATTGTTACTAACTACAAACGCAATTTATTTTCAAATGGTATTAAACAATTTAAAATCTCAATTCTTAATATACTCACCTTCACTTCTGTTAGGAATAAACTCTTTGTACACATTTAAATATATTTTTCTCAATCGTCTAATGATTCATTTACAAACATTAAAAAAATTGGTTTGTTAAATATTTTTAATTATTTTAAATAACTATTAGGCCTTCTTAAAGGTTTGAAGCTTATATTTGTTTTCAGGAGATCTATGCATTTTAAAGATTGTTTTTAACAGAAGCTGATATGGAATAATTTTCATTGGTAATCATTTCAATATACATTTAAAATTATTTCAAATAAAGAAATATATAATTAAATTACGTTTAGTAAATTAAGAAAATATTCTGAAAATGTAAAATGTGAAACTGTATATAAAATCTAGATTTCGGCAAAGATCAAAATATTTAATATCTCTTATAATTTAAATTAAATTAGAATAGTTTTTATGACAAGAAAATAAAACAATGTTGTAGCTGTAGACACATTATATCGTCGCACAGGAAAATGTCTCCTGCGATTGTTTTCAGTTTTGCAACTGCAGTTCGACGTAATAAATCAGGGTAAATGCTACAAAGCGGCACCGAGGGGTTTATTTCTGCAATCTGTGAGCCGATAAAGTTGATATATACGAAGCTTTCCCTTGTGAATACATTGTTCTGGTAGATGATTACAGCGCCAGATTAGTAAAAACCCGCGTGTGTGGTAAAGTCCGAACTTACCACTTTAGTGAAAAATTAACCACGGTAATTTGTCACAAATAATTCTGACGTAGAACATTACATTGTTATAATTTACCTTGCTATTACTTTTAGTTTCAATAATTAGGAAGTACCTATGTCTATATATATATATATATATATATATATATATATATATATATATATATATATATAATACGTTATCTTGTTAAATAATTTAAAACAACATAGGTTATTCAAATACAAGAATTTTATTAATTTATATCCAAAGCTTTTCGTCGGTAAACAGTACCAACATCATCAGGCAAATGATGATGTTGGTACTGTTTACCGACGAAAAGCTTTGAATATAAATTAATAAATATTCTTGTATTTGATTAACCTATGTTGTTTTAAAATATATATAAAAAATATAATTATTTTATTAAATAGCAAAAAAACAATAGTAGAAGCAATAATTATAACAGTAAACAATAGCTTGGTGATAATATTATGACAACATTGATTTTACATTAGCCTAAAATATAATACAGCTCACACAGTTAAAAACAAAACCATAAAACGGAATTAATTTTAACTATTATGTCTATTTATTTTTGTTTTCATTAAAAACTTTTGAAATATAGGTATAGTAGTAATGTTGGTAATGGTTGCATCTGTGTGTGTTTTAATTAAATACCTGATTGCACAGATAAAATATCAACCCCATGAACCAATTACTTTTGGTCTTGTAGCAGATGGTCACCAGCAAACGCAGATGCCCCTTCTGACAACATTGCAATAACATCAGTTCAAACAACTGTACTTTTACTACTACTGCAATAAAATATTTCCCTTATTATCAGGATTTTATATACTTATTATTAAATTCGTCTATTAGCTCACATTCTCTTAATATACATCTTGCAAAATTTTCAATCGTTATTATTTACTCATCCAATCAAGTTCGAATACGATTTTTTAACCTATAGTTGATGAAAATTAATGACTATACTGGTTTGTTTCAAAAATATATTCATTAGTTAAACAGTAAAATTTTGGGTGGTCTAAATCGGAATTGAACTGAGAATATTTATATTCAATATCTAGTGGTGTTTGACATTGAGCCAACTTTCCATAGCTAGAAATTAACTTTTCAAAATCTGTGTGTAAAACCTCCATTGTGTAATCTTAAACTTTTGCCATGGTTACCACACAATATAATAAATAAGTATCTAGGTGTTAAAATGTATTCAAAGAATATAATAAACAAACTTGATTAACGGTATCGAACCTTGCTTCACAAACGGACAATACAGAAGGAAAGCGAAAACAAAATACAAAACAATGCAAGCATATATATATATATATATATATATATATATATATATATATATATATACATATATAGTAACAAATAAAAATAATAGAATGAATAATGGAAAATAGCAAGAAAATTATGTTTCTAATATTGTTATTTTACATATGTACATACATATTTATATTAATTGTAATTATAAAGTAAATACAAAATAAATAAAATTTTTCTTTGTTGATTCAAGTAGGAAGTGACTAAAAATGTATTACTTGTTTAAGTATGTGTTTAAACATTTATTTACTGGGTAGTACAATTTTATGTCCTCTAAGTAGTAAAAAAATGAAAATAAATTTTAAATATATAATAAAAAATGAAAACTTCCAGCAGTAAAATAAATATTTATAAGATAGCCCTTTTTTTAATTTTTAAATTTAAGGAAATTATTTACAAATATTTTTATAAGAATCTGAAAAATGTTAGGAGTTACATCAAGAAACCTAAGTGCACCATTGTGTAGTTTTTTAGAGTTAGTACTCTTTTATATATTAGATTAGTATGAATCTTTTCAAATCAGAATAAGAATATACCATTTCAATTTTTTTTAATATATAAAATTAAACTACTACACGCTTTTTTATATAGGATAATGATAGATCACAGACAGTATTCCTTTTTTTGCACACTCAACGTTTCGAATTTTTCCGAAATTCCTTTTCAAGAGCTCAGTTTTAAAACTGAAAAGGAATTTCGGAATGAAATTCGAAACGTTGATTGTTTAAAAAAGCAAAATTGTCTGTGATCTGTCAGTAACCTATATAAAAAAATTATTAGGAGGAAACTGACATTAAATAAAAATATTACACGCTATATATGACAAAATGTTGATTATATTTAATTGATATTTTTCACATTTTATACTTTTATAATACAATTAAAAATGTTTTAAATTTATTTTTGTTTCATTAAAAAGTAAAATATCTCTTGAAAGTGAATGGTATAACAAAATCAATAATAAACATAAGTAACTGAATATTATATCTAAATTTATTTAGTTGAATTTAGACAATGGGTAAAAACTTTAATGTTTTTACTTATCTAAGTACTAGTTGTACTTACAATTTTAGTAAATTTATGAAGAACGTACTGAAACGTTATCAAGCGCTCTAGGCGATCTTTGTCAGTGCTTAGAGATTCTGACGTAAATTTACTTAAAATTGAAGTTTAGGAAGTCTTGTAACTAGGTCAATAAAACGAAGATCGCCTGTGTTTAGGTCAAATTAAACTCATGGATTCATACTTGGATTGATAATATATCGTTCTTAAGAATAATTCAACATCACTTTACAATATAATCTTACTTACGCATTGTGTCAGAAAATATATGGGTTCCAATATAACGAATCACCCTGTGTAAGTTATAATTATTCCTTTGTGAGAAGGTAAAAAAAATACATGTCTTTGTCTATTTCAATTTAAATTTTTGTATTTTTCTTCAATATTTTCTTTAATTTTGTTGTAAATTTTATTTATTGTTAGCCTCCAGGTTAAAAATATTTACTAAAATATATACATAGGGCACTCTTTTTCTTATTTGAATGTACGTTCATTTAAATGGTTCAATATCATTAGAAAATATATTGCCTCAAAACCTTTTACAGTTTGTGCGCAATAAATTTGGTTGCACAGGGTGTATTGTGACAGTTGTGATCCAATAATTTCTCGTTTAATTTGACGTAAAAGTTGGATAGAATTATTGGATAAAATTAAGGGTGATGTTTGTTCATTACCAACCCTTAATGGAACCGCCGACAGCACATAAAACTGCAGCTCCGCGCCGCATCATTTCGCTGTACGTTCTATTTAAACTCCACGATAACTTTGTCAAATGAAATACGATTCCGCGACATTTGTGTGGAGGTTCGGAATATGCGGTGGAAAACACTTTCCTAACGAAAGGCTTCGTTTACAAACGTATGTTGCGTTAATATTACGTTTGCCACTATATTAGCCGACCAAATTTACATCAATGGGGTTTTAGGAATAAAAACTTTAAAACGAAATGGAGATGTGAATCTATATAATGTCCACATGTACATACAAATGAAACTAAAGACGACCCAATAATGTTAAGTCTTGATTTCGCTACAAATTAATTATTATATTTTGTGAAACGTTCGGGTCTATGGGAAACCGGAATGTGTCAACCAATTTTGATACCTGTTATTTTTATGTATAACATTCGAAACGTTCCCGTACTATTACAACTCGAAATAAAAAAAAATTGTTAGCCCAACCTATTATTAAACGTTTAGTTTAAGGGAATAGCGACTGGAATACTGTTTATTTAGTGATAACATTTTTCTGTTATCAAGTTCCAAACCTTTATTAAAACCTTAAGCATTTGTAAATTAAATACAGACATCTTAGGCATTTGCCTAATTGTTCTTAGTATTGTCAGACATATTAGACTATTTTTAAATAAATAAAACCTCTAAACCACAAATAACATTTTATTTAAACCTTATGTACATTTCGATTGCCCAGCAATCATCTTCAGAGGTATTTAAAAAATACAACTCAGTATACTACAGTTGTATTTTTTAAATACCTCTGAAGATGATTGCTGGGCAATCGAAATGTACATAAGGTTTAAATAAAATGTTATTTGTGGTTTAGAGGTTTTATTTATTTAAAAATAAACTTTACGCCACAGTTGTTTCATATAGTTATATTAGACTATAACTGTATAAAACAACTGTGACGTAATGTTTAACATGAATAAATGAAACCTCTAAACCACAAACATTTTTTCTCTTTTATTTAAAACCTTATGTACATTTCGATAACAACCATCCGCAGAGGTAATTTACAATGAAAAAACGAAAAAAATAAAAATACGTATTTTTATTGTAAATTACCTCTGAGGATGGTTGTTATGCAATCGAAATGTACATAAAGTTTTAAATAAAAAAAAGGTATTTGTGGTTTAGAGGTTTCATTTATTTATGTTATAATAGACTATGTTAAAGTATAAATACGCAAAGAATTAAAAACGTAAAACTCAATTCGTTCCAATCCATCTTGTAAATAGACTAACTTCAGCGATGACGTACATCATTGATGACGTAAGTGTATAATTCACAATTACACATTGGAAGACTGTTTGAGATGATGCATACAGCAATATAATATGTCTGATGATGTTTTGTTGCTAATAGAAGGAAATAAAGGTATAAGTATACAGTTGAAATGTTATGGTAAATAAAATGGCCCATAACATTAATTAAAATCATTTAAGAAGGCTTATTTATATAGATAAGGAGATTTTACGTTTTGCAAGTAACTTGTTTGTATATTATAGAAAATAAGAGTAATGTTATATATTTTACTTTCGTTTATTATATATAATAATTACTGTGCATATATTTGTAGGAGAATTGAATGTTGAGAAGGGGGGTAGAGCTACGTTGCAAGTTAAGGTGTTCAGGAATGTCTCAAGGGCAGAATTACAAGACATTATAAAGTTTGTTGCTAGGCTTTCACAGGAAGAATAGAATTTCATTTAGAAAGATCATATAAAACATATGACGGTAGCGAGTACCATTTCAGAGAGCTTAGACATTATCGTATAATTGTTCTATACCAGCGGTTCCAACCAGAGGGTCACGGAAGGGTTTCACATGGGTAGTGACTTGATTCTAAAACCAAACTAAAACTAGAAAAGATCAGAAAAATTGAAACAAATTGAATTGTATTTCAATCGTGTTCTAGTCATGTTTGTAAGCCATAGTCAAGGAATAAAACATAAATCGTAGAAACAAACATTTTCAAATGACATTAAATAATATTATATACATATTTACCCTATATGACGGTAAATCTTGACGATATATATATATATATATATATATATATATATATATATATATATATATATATATATAATAAATTAAAAATATTTCAAAAACAAGAATACTTTTAATGGATATATTTATTCAAAGCTTTTCGCCGATAAAATAGTACCAGCATCTTCAGGAAAATAATTATTTTATAATTATTTGTAAAATATTTTATTAGATAATTATTTTCCTGAAGATGCTGGTACTATTTTATATGCGAAAAGCTTTGAATAAATATATTCATTAAAAGTATTCTTGTTTTTGAAATATTTTTAGTTTATTAAATATATTACAAGAAAACATATCACCATATTTAATATATATATATATATATATATATATATATATATATATATATATATATATAATGGATTCAATACAATATTGTTTTTTACTCCACCATGGACCATAGAAATATTCCGATAAGAAGAGGCGGAGCTGAAAAGGTTGGGCGCCACTAGTTGGTGCTATAGGTATAACACCTAGTGTAATACTACAAAGAGAGTAAACAATTTATTGGAGATAAGTACGAAGTGCGATTGTATGTGTGTGTGTGTGTGTTTATGTGTGTGCGTGTGTGTGTGTGTGTGTGTGTTTGTGCGTGTGCGTGTGTGTGTGTGTTTGTGTGTATGTGCGCGCGCGCTGTGTATAAAGATAAAATTGACCAGGTTTTACATGTCTTAAGAAATATTCACCCTCATCCGTTTTTTTCCATTAAATATTTAAGTAATTATTCACCGAAGAAACAGTCAACTAGTTGTGTCTCTGAGGGGCAGAGAGAGATTTATTGCGTCTAATATGGTAGCGAGTGTATGGCACCATATCATCGTACTATCAATGGCGTGTCTGAGAGTCTTTTGCTATAATTGAATAAATAATAAGACGGTTAAATATCGAGTCGAAATTGTTTTATTTATAATAAGACATTATAATAAGACAATAATATTATAATTATTTATAAACAAGATCATTTTGACTAGACATTCGACTGTCTTATCATTTATTAAATTGTTATTTCGACTGATCAAACAAACATGAACAGCTTTTACTAAGTTTATTGATAATTTCTTTGGTTAATGGCTGTATAAATAGGAGCTTTTCTCTTTAAGAACTTACTGACATTAAACTTTATATTATTGGTAAGCAAACGTCTTACAAAATGAAAGTATTAGAAGAGCATTCTCTGAAATGCGAAATACATATAGCGTTCTTATGGATTTATTTGCCTGAGAAAACTATTTACTCGTTTTTACACATATAAATCTCTCTATCAGATCATTGACTATTCATAAATTTATACAGCATTGTAAATACTTGTTGATATTTTTTCAGTAATTATTTGTTATTCGCTATGACGGATTGGTATACATCATCTGTAAAAGGGTCAACATCATGAACTCTTGTTCATTGCCTGTAAAAGAGTCAACTTCATACATCATTTGATATAATTTTATAACAAATTACGCACCATAAAATCCTTACAATGATTTGTAAGAAATCGTAATCTGTAACAGGTTCTGCATCACAAATTTTTATTTATCAATTGTAAGACTTTATCATGTGTAAATCATTCATCATCATGAATTGTTAATATCAGTTTTAAAATATTAATTTCCTTGAGTGGCTGTTCATCATCTGTTACAGTTGTATACATACACACACACACACACACACACACGCACACACACACACACACACACACACACACACACACACACACACACAAACACACACACACACACACACACACACACACACATTCACACACACACACACACACACACACACACACACACACACACACACACACACACACACACACACACACACACACATATATAAAATATTTTTCTTGTCTAATAATCTAAAACAACATAGGTTAGTCAAATTCAAGAATATTTATTAATTTATATTCAAAGATTTTCTTTGATAAACAGTACCAACATCATCAGTAATGAATAATACAATAATGAAAGATATAAAATATATGTTAAGTTAGAAATAGAATTGTTGCTAAATTTATACAAATTGCCAAGTTTATTTTGTTGCTGTAAGATTATAGACATTGACTATAGTATCAAATTTAGAATGTATTTGTTCTTTTATTAATTTGTTGTTATAACTGTATTTATATATTTCGATTGTTTCATATATATTCATATATTGTTTGATATATATATATATATATATATATATATATATATATATATATATATCGTAGTGAAATAAATAATTTACATCAGAATATGGGACATCTTGTGTGCGTTTATACAAGATATATTGTTGAATGTGTTAATACTGTAAATCGATTTATGGATCTTTCTAAATATTTAAATCTCATGTATTAAATATATTTTTAATTCTAAAGTACGGCTTGACACTTGGTTATTATGTTTTCATTTGATTAAAATATATAAGTGTAGTTATATAATTTTTGAAACTGAAAAACTCCTTTGTAAATGTTGGCATCTCTTTTCTAGTAGTTTTGGTTTGAACTATTAAAGGCACAGAGAACACGGCTATTTTCCTTCTTTTTGTGAGACGAAATTTTGTTTAAATTATTTACTTCATCTATGTGCAAACAACTTGTTCTTAACAACTTTGGACGATTTTCCTCTCAAAAAAATATAACATTGTATTCTCTAAGACATTTCGATCGTACAATTCTCTATGATGCTACTCTATTTAGGAACATAAATTATTGCTCCATAACTTCATTTGTGAGATGATTTATATAATATTATTTTACACAATAATATAATTTCCATAGTTGACGACTTTTAGCCAAGATCTATTTAAATTTGTGCAAATATATTGAATAAAAGCATACGACTATATTTGGAATCAAAATAAGTGTTTCCCAAAACACATAATTTAATTTTCAAAGTATTTTACAAAAATAATATTTGAATGAACAAAACCATCACTAGAAGAATTGTTTTGTTATAGATGGCTAGATGAAATCACATACTGTCAACTAATGGCTTTTGTAAAAATGTTATTATTACTGTCGCGTAGCCTTGTTTACGTTACCCTACCCCACGGTTGCCATAGAAACACTGGTATCTCACACTCCCTAGCAACCAATGTCACCACATTTAACAAAGTTATTTGCTAAAGTCTACAGTATGCATTATTTATTAAAAGAGGAACTGTCGTTGAGGCGCTGTTTATCTTAACCAACACAAACGATTTTACATTCACAACATGGTTTTGAATCGATAATATATCCGGCAAATTTTAATGCAATATACACGATTTTATACATTATATTAATTGATTATAAATAAAAAAGGGAAATCTACATGTTTGAAAATCATGATAAATAAAGAGCAATAACCCTTGCTACAAATATTTAAACACCCTTGATGTACATTTCGCCAACACAGTTAGCATCATCAGAAGGTTACGAACATTCTGGGACTAAAAAATGTTTTTGTTTTAGTCCCAGAATGTTCGTAACCTTGGCGAAATGTACATCAAGGGCGTTTAAATATTTGTAGCAATGGTTATTGTTATTTATTTATCATAATTACGTTACTGTGCTCTGTATAAATGCCTTTGGAAATCATGTAAATAAATTTTAGTTTGGTCGGGATATCACTTTAGCAGTACAAACTGTTTTACTTTAATTGGTAAATTAAAGTTATGTGTTATTCAGCAAATTACATTATTTTTAGTTGTTATATCCCCAAACGTATGGTAAAATGTATTATATCTCTTTAGTATTAGAAAGTAATTCATATCGTACCTTTTGTGGTTATTTTGATATACAAACTTATAGATTATTAGTAATATCTTTATTATATATTGTATTGTAAAGTAATTGATAAGTTGGCGTTCGTTGTATCTTTATGTATGCATACACGTGTTAGTGTGTCAGATGTAAAATCGTTAGAAGTAAATGTTATTCATAGTACTGTATACATTTTATGTTTTTTATCAATTGAAGTAACTAACGTAAATATGAGATATACATTTTCCTAGATATTGATTTAAAAGTGAAATTCAATGAGCACTCAATGAGCGTACAGTTGTAGAACTTCTGGTTTAATCGTAGGCCTCCGGGGAAACTCAACAGATATCTCCTAATTTTTGTTTGTTAAAAGGGTTTGAAATGAAAACGTCCTTAAGCGAGTGCTTAACACTTTTTGCAATGAAGAATAAATAACATATTTCGAGGCAATAAGCATACGTATAATCTCGGAAGATATTCTGGTTTTCTATCAAAGATTTTCAGAAGCTTATGTCACTGCCAAATGGATGTTTACTTGGGCGTTAAAAATTAAGGTTTGAACAATTTTTAATTTGAATTTTTTACAATTCCTTGGTATGAAGTATCGTGCACTCGTTTAATAAAGCATTTATAGATATTTAACCTTCGAGAGGGCGCATGCGTAGTTTTTCTCGGCACGTATCACTTTTTGTTAAGAAAACGTCTTTGCAGTTGCCAGAAGTTTATTTTCACCTAGTTACTCCACAACCTGCATTCTAGGAAACGGCCCAACCTATGTTTGTTCATTTCCACCTCGTTACTCCACAACCTGCTTTCTAGGAAACGGCCCAACCTATGTTTGTTCATTTCCACCTCGTTACTCCACAACCTGCATTCTAGGAAACGGCCCAGCCTATGTTTGTTCATTTCCACCTCGTTACTCCACAACCTGCACTCTAGGAAACGGCCCAACCTATGTTTGTTCATTTCCACCTCGTTACTCAACAACCTGTATTCTAGGAAATGGCCCAACCTATGTTTATTCATTTCCACCTCGTTACTCCACAACCTGCAGTCTAGGAAACGGCCCAACCCATGTTTGTTCATTTCCACCTAGTTACTCCACAACCTGCTTTCTAGGAAACGGCCCAACCTATGTTTGTTCATTTCCACCTCGTTACTCCACAACCTGCATTCTAGGAAACGGCCCAACCTATGTTTGTTCATTTCCACCTCGTTACTCCACAACCTGCATTCTAGGAAACGGCCCAACCTATGTTTGTTCATTTCCACCTCGTTACTCCACAACCTGCATTCTAGGAAACGGCCCAACCTATGTTTGTACATTTTTCCTCGTATCTTTCATGTGAATTTAATCTTTGTCTCACGCGGTCAGATTGCGATGTCGTGTAAGTTATTTGTGCGGAGTTGCTTGTGCTCGGATATTTATATTACAAAAGACTCTGTTGACATAAATTATTACTGTTTTTGTTTTTCTTGTTATTATAGTGTACTATGTCTCTCTAGTATCTAAGCTTACATTTTACTGTTGTTTTAATGAATCCATTTGATGAGAAGAGAATTCGTAACATGCTGAGTAGTGTCGAAAAAGAGGAAATTCAAGGAATATGGCCTACCAACAAACTACGAAATTTTGGTAGACAGATCTTCGATGATTCTGATGAAAACTATTCTCTGCCAGATGAACTTAACGGAGAAGCTAATGAAATAGAAAATGAAACAAATGAAGACGTAATAGGTGAATCTGAAAATGACGATTTTGTTGAAATGCTGTCAGATTTTGATGTTTTAGAGAAAACCCCGCTAAACATCCGCCCAGAAGCTGGTACAGTGAATTTTGACAATGGGAAAGAAGCATGTTTTTAGTAAAAAACCGAAAGATACTGTGGTACACCGAACCAGTAGGGCAAAGGAGAACAGAGAGTGGGCCATGTTCATTATACAGCAAGAAATGAAAAAACACTTATTGATATATGGAATTTATTTTTTGATAAAGAGTTTTTCAATGAAATCGTAAAATATACAAACATGGATTACGAAAAATAAACATAACTATAGTAGAGAAAGAGACTGTCTTCTAACGAGTGATGAGGAAATAAAAGCTGTGTTTGACATATTGTATATGGCAGGTGTGCTAAGAGCGTCTCGCCGGAACCTAGAAGACCTTTGGTCTACAGATGGCTTAGGAGTTGAGTTTTTCCGGACTTCCATGCCCATAAAAAGTTAAAATTTCTACTCCGTGCATTTAGGTTTGACGCTTTAGACGCTAGGAGTGAGAGGAAACCAGTGGACAAGTTAGCACCTATAAGAGATGTGTTTAAAGTTTTGTTGAGAAGTGTAAAAAATACTATGTGATTAGTGAATTTGCTACCGCAGACGAAATGTTGCCATCATTTAGAGGGCGCTGTAGCTTTAGACAATACATAAAAAATGGAGTGAAGATATTTTCTACGGTTTGTGCAAAATCATTCTATACGTCAAATATAGAAATTTACGCCGGTGAGCAACCAGAGGGGTCATACAGAGTGGATAATTCAGGTAAAAGCGTTGTGGAATGACTAATACAACCAATGGCAGGAACTGGGTGCAATGAACACTAAATAACTGGTTTTGTTCAATTCCTTTGTGCTTCGATATGTAGATTATGTATAGACTAACACTTGTTGGCAGCCTATGACAAAGTAAAAAAGAAATCCCGCCACCTTTTCATCACAACCAGGGAAAGAGAAGTTACCACTAGTACTTTTGGCTTCAAACATGAATGCACAATGGTTTCTTTTAAAGCTAAACGAAACAAAACAGTAGTGTTGTTATCACCAATGCACGATAATGGTTTGGTGGATAACAATGAAAATTCGGCCACTTTTGGAAAACCGGACATTTTTTAATTTTATAATGCCACAAAGGGAGTTTTAAATACCGTAGACAAGTACAAGGCAACTTATTAGGTCTCAAAGGTAACTAAACGCTGGCAATGTTTCATTCAATGCTGAATGTTGGAGCGTTGAATAGTTTTATAATACTAAAGTAGAACTCAAATCCGCCTAGAATGAATAGGAGAAAATTTAATCAAGACTTGTCAAAACAATTGTGTTATGACACCACGTTTAACTGTAAAGAGTATGCCTCAAAACACAAAAAGCAGAATTCTGCAAATCCTGAAGAGGACTATCAGTGAATACCATCTGAGGAAGATATAACCAAAGTCCGATGCTACATTTCTGATCGAAAGATTTTTCATCTCAAACTGGATGTGCTGATTGTAAATTGCACATCTGCAAGGAGCATGGAGCACCTGACAGTTGTGTGAAGTGCATTCAAACTGAAGAATTCGTAGGAGAACTCAGTGGTGACTAGTGAGTTTAGAAATGAACAATTACGAGTTGTTATTTCTACAAAGACTGTAAGTTTCTGCTAGGTTTATTTTAGTTGTGTGAAGTGCATTCAAACTGAAGAATTCGTAGGAGAACTCAGTGGTACTAGTGAGTTTAGAAATGAACAATTACGAGTTGTCTTTTCTACAAAGACTGTAAGTTTTTGCTAGGTTTATTTTATTTGTGTGAAGTGCATTCAAACTGAAGAATTCGTAGGAGAACTCAGTGGTACTAGTGAGTTTAGAAATGAACAATTACGAGTTGTCTTTTCTACAAAGACTGTAAGTTTTTGCTAGGTTTATTTTATTTGTGTGAAGTGCATTCAAACTGAAGAATTCGTAGGAGAACTCAGTGGTACTAGTGAGTTTAGAAATGAACAATTACGAGTTGTTTTTTTCTACAAAGACTGTAAGTTTCTGCTAGGTTTATTTTATTTGTGTGAAGTGCATTCAAACTGAAGAATTCGTAGGAGAACTCAGAGGTGCTAGTGAGTTTAGAAATGAACAATTACGAGTTGTTTTTTCTACAAATACTGTAAGTTTCTGCTAGGTTTATTTTAGTTGTGTGAAGTGCATTCAAACTGAAGAATTCGTAGGAGAACTCAGTGGTACTAGTGAGTTTAGAAATGAACAATTACGAGTTGTTTTTTTTACAAATACTGTAAGTTTCTGCTAGGTTTATTTTATTTGTGTGAAGTGCATTCAAACTGAAGAATTCGTAGGAGAACTCAGTGGTGCTAGTGAGTTTAGAAATGAACAATTACGAGTTGTTTTTTTCTACAAAGACTGTAAGTTTCTGCTAGGTTTATTTTATTTGTGTGAAGTGCATTCAAACTGAAGAATTCGTAGGAGAACTCAGTGGTACTAGTGAGTTTAGAAATGAACAATTACGAGTTGTTTTTTCTACAAAGACTGTAAGTTTCTGCTAGGTTTATTTTATTTGTGTGAAGTGCATTCAAACTGAAGAATTCGTAGGAGAACTCAGTGGTACTAGTGAGTTTAGAAATGAACAATTACGAGTTGTTTTTTCTACAAAGACTGTAAGTTTCTGCTAGGTTTATTTTAGTTGTGTGAACTGCATTCAAACTGAAGAATTCGTAGGAGAACTCAGTGGTACTAGTGAGTTTAGAAATGAACAATTACGAGTTGTTTTTTCTACAAAGACTCTAGGTTTCTGCTAGGTTTATTTTATTTGTGTGAAGTGCATTCAAACTGAAGAATTCGTAGGAGAACTCAGTGGTACTAGTGAGTTTAGAAATGAACAATTACGAGTTGTTTTTTCTACAAAGACTGTAAGTTTCTGCTAGGTTTATTTTATTTGTGTGAAGTGCATTCAAACTG
Organism: Prosapia bicincta; assembly: GCA_036971475.1. Classification (NCBI taxonomy): domain Eukaryota; kingdom Metazoa; phylum Arthropoda; class Insecta; order Hemiptera; family Cercopidae; genus Prosapia; species Prosapia bicincta. The sequence continues at coordinate 3,247,024 of JBAIZL010000010.1, forward strand.
AAGAATTCGTAGGAGAACTCAGTGGTACTAGTGAGTTTAGAAATGAACAATTACGAGTTGTTTTTTTTACAAATACTGTAAGTTTCTGCTAGGTTTATTTTATTTGTGTGAAGTGCATTCAAACTGAAGAATTCGTAGGAGAACTCAGTGGTGCTAGTGAGTTTAGAAATGAACAATTACGAGTTGTTTTTTTCTACAAAGACTGTAAGTTTCTGCTAGGTTTATTTTATTTGTGTGAAGTGCATTCAAACTGAAGAATTCGTAGGAGAACTCAGTGGTACTAGTGAGTTTAGAAATGAACAATTACGAGTTGTCTTTTCTACAAAGACTGTAAGTTTTTGCTAGGTTTATTTTATTTGTGTGAAGTGCATTCAAACTGAAGAATTCGTAGGAGAACTCAGTGGTACTAGTGAGTTTAGAAATGAACAATTACGAGTTGTTTTTTTCTACAAAGACTGTAAGTTTCTGCTAGGTTTATTTTATTTGTGTGAAGTGCATTCAAACTGAAGAATTCGTAGGAGAACTCAGAGGTGCTAGTGAGTTTAGAAATGAACAATTACGAGTTGTTTTTTCTACAAATACTGTAAGTTTCTGCTAGGTTTATTTTAGTTGTGTGAAGTGCATTCAAACTGAAGAATTCGTAGGAGAACTCAGTGGTACTAGTGAGTTTAGAAATGAACAATTACGAGTTGTTTTTTTTACAAATACTGTAAGTTTCTGCTAGGTTTATTTTATTTGTGTGAAGTGCATTCAAACTGAAGAATTCGTAGGAGAACTCAGTGGTGCTAGTGAGTTTAGAAATGAACAATTACGAGTTGTTTTTTTCTACAAAGACTGTAAGTTTCTGCTAGGTTTATTTTATTTGTGTGAAGTGCATTCAAACTGAAGAATTCGTAGGAGAACTCAGTGGTACTAGTGAGTTTAGAAATGAACAATTACGAGTTGTTTTTTCTACAAAGACTGTAAGTTTCTGCTAGGTTTATTTTATTTGTGTGAAGTGCATTCAAACTGAAGAATTCGTAGGAGAACTCAGTGGTACTAGTGAGTTTAGAAATGAACAATTACGAGTTGTTTTTTCTACAAAGACTGTAAGTTTCTGCTAGGTTTATTTTATTTGTGTGAAGTGCATTCAAACTGAAGAATTCGTAGGAGAACTCAGTGGTACTAGTGAGTTTAGAAATGAACAATTACGAGTTGTTTTTTCTACAAAGACTGTAAGTTTCTGCTAGGTTTATTTTAGTTGTGTGAACTGCATTCAAACTGAAGAATTCGTAGGAGAACTCAGTGGTACTAGTGAGTTTAGAAATGAACAATTACGAGTTGTTTTTTCTACAAAGACTCTAGGTTTCTGCTAGGTTTATTTTATTTGTGTGAAGTGCATTCAAACTGATGAATTCGTAGGAGAACTCAGTGGTACTAGTGAGTTTAGAAATGAACAATTACGAGTTGTTTTTTCTACAAAGACTGTAAGTTTCTGCTAGGTTTATTTTATTTGTGTGAAGTGCATTCAAACTGAAGAATTCGTAGGAGAACTCAGTGGTACTAGTGAGTTTAGAAATGAACAATTACGAGTTGTTTTTTTTACAAATACTGTAAGTTTCTGCTAGGTTTATTTTATTTGTGTGAAGTGCATTCAAACTGAAGAATTCGTAGGAGAACTCAGTGGTGCTAGTGAGTTTAGAAATGAACAATTACGAGTTGTTTTTTTCTACAAAGACTGTAAGTTTCTGCTAGGTTTATTTTATTTGTGTGAAGTGCATTCAAACTGAAGAATTCGTAGGAGAACTCAGTGGTACTAGTGAGTTTAGAAATGAACAATTACGAGTTGTTTTTTCTACAAAGACTGTAAGTTTCTGCTAGGTTTATTTTATTTGTGTGAAGTGCATTCAAACTGAAGAATTCGTAGGAGAACTCAGTGGTACTAGTGAGTTTAGAAATGAACAATTACGAGTTGTTTTTTCTACAAATACTGTAAGTTTCTGCTAGGTTTATTTTAGTTGTGTGAACTGCATTCAAACTGAAGAATTCGTAGGAGAACTCAGTAGTACTAGTGAGTTTAGAAATGAACAATTACGAGTTGTTTTTTTTACAAAGACTGTAAGTTTCTGCTAGGTTTATTTTATTTGTGTGAAGTGCATTCAAACTGAAGAATTCGTAGGAGAACTCAGTGGTGCTAGTGAGTTTAGAAATGAACAATTACGAGTTGTTTTTTCTACAAAGACTGTAAGTTTCTGCTAGGCTTATTTTATTTGTGTGAAGTGCATTCAAACTGAAGAATTCGTAGGAGAACTCAGTGGTACTAGTGAGTTTAGAAATGAATAATTACGAGTTGTTTTTTCTACAAAGACTGTAAGTTTCTGCTAGGCTTATTTTATTTGTGTGAAGTGCATTCAAACTGAAGAATTCGTAGGAGAACTCAGTGGTACTAGTGAGTTTAGAAATGAACAATTACGAGTTGTTTTTTCTACAAAGACTGTAAGTTTCTGCTAGGTTTATTTTAGTTGTGTGAAGTGCATTCAAACTGAAGAATTCGTAGGAGAACTCAGTGGTGCTAGTGAGTTTAGAAATGAACAATTACGAGTTGTTTTTTCTACAAAGACTGTAAGTTTCTGCTAGGTTTATTTTAGTTGTGTGAAGTGCATTCAAACTGAAGAATTCGTAGGAGAACTCAGTGGTACTAGTGAGTTTAGAAATGAACAATTACGAGTTGTTTTTTCTACAAAGACTGTAAGTTTCTGCTAGGCTTATTTTATTTGTGTGAAGTGCATTCAAACTGAAGAATTCGTAGGAGAACTCAGTGGTACTAGTGAGTTTAGAAATGAACAATTACGAGTTGTTTTTTCTACAAAGACTGTAAGTTTCTGCTAGGTTTATTTTACACAAGAACCTGTTGTGTTATAAAGCCAATTTGTAGGGTTATATATTTTTGAAATAAAAAAACTCTTAAATTTCCCTAAATATAATAATTACTTTCATATTTTTATATGTAGAATCACGATTAAAAATTTTTCATATTTATACAATGAATTACTTTATATAACAAATAACAACATAACCTTCAAACGCCCCCATAACAAAAAAAAGTTGTCTAGTATACATTTTTAACAATTCAAATTATTTTTAGAAATATGATGTTTAGAAATTCAAAAATTACTAATGATTTTTAAATTTGTTTACAAAGTATTTATATAGTATTTAATTGTAAAGTCACCTTAATATAAAAACGAAAACCGTTTAAACTTTAAACGCGTTTGAGCGGAATAAAACTCCGTAAGAGCCCTCCCCGTTTGAAATTCCATGCGTCCGCTGGAAGGTTAATTATTAATTGCACATGTTTTCATATATGTAGCTCATATTCTCATATTCATATAGCTTAAACACAACTCTAAAGATATTAGGGGGCTTTAAATGTAGCCAAGTCTTACCTGTAGCCGATATATTTGTTCATGTTCACTGAGAGGATATTAGGAGGTTATGTTGAAATGATTTGTAAATAAAGTGAAAATAAAATATAAAATGATTTTATAAACGAGCTGATCTTATATTATATGCCATGTTGTTGACATAGGCTATGTTGATGTAAGACATAGGCTGTTTTTTTATTGTACATTATTAAGGGAAATTATTATTCTTAAATATACTTTTATAAACTATTAAATTTATTAATTTAATAAAATGTAAAATAAATCTTACTATAACTAATTCAAAACAATGATGAAGTGTAACATAACATGGTATCAAACGGTAAAAATTAAAAAGGTTTACTCTAAATTTATTTACACAATAGTTGATTAAAGACCACACACTAGTTTATTAAAACAGACAAGTTTCAATAATGATGTTGCTTTTATCAGTGTTTGGCTACTAACAGTATCGAAGCACAGATGAAGGCGACATCGTCGTCGAAACTACTCTGTTTTACTATTTATTAGGAATATACTGTGGTTGAATTTAATAATAATACACAAAAACCTCTTAACCACAAACTTTCTTTAATTTACCCTAATGTACATTTCAGTTACAAAGTAACCATCCTCAGAGGGATAACATACAAAACAGTCTTTGTATGTTATCCCTCTGAGGATGGTTACTTTGTAACTGAAATGTACATTAGGGTAAATTAAAGAAATTTTGTGGTTAAGAGGTTTTTGTGTATTATTATTACTCTGTTTTAATAAACTAGTGTGTAGTGAGATTTAGAGTAAACTGTTTTAGTTTTTATCATTGTGAATTGTTTTTACTATCTATGCTCTAATTAACTTACATATAACATAATTTGTTATAATTTTATAAATGAAGAAATTTCTTAAATGAGTTTGAAACTCAGGAATCGATTTCAATTAAACTCACTATATAAAATGTTTATTCAGCAAATTTCTCCACAACAATAAAGTTTTCTAACAACTGTATTATTATATTGCTTGCTACAATATATATAGTCTACTAATTTGTTTTAGGTTATGAAGCAGAGAGATGAGTCATATATTAGTTCCGGATATTTAACCAAGGTTTGTGAGTAAACATTTTTATCTACTAAATATCGTATGTTTATAAGTTTTCAACTCTTTAACCTTTATATTACCTATCTACTTACTAACTCAATTTGTATTTAAACAATTCATTTCATTGACACAAAGGAAGGAAATATTTAATACAACATATATATCATTAAAATATTTAAATGACGTATTGCTAACTCCATTTACATATTTGCATGAAGGGAATTTGTAAACAGTGTAATATATACTTGGGTCAAACATTTTCACTTACAATTTATGGATATAAAATATATAAAAATGCTCTTATATTCCAATCGATTACGAGCAGAGGGTAAGCAATTTTTCTTACTTCCATTTTGTAAGCGTCTGTGCCAAGAGGGCTTTGATTCTACACTAAACTTTTGGTTAGTGGAGCTCCTCCTAATCATATTTATGATGTTTTTAATAACGAGTAATTTGGGCAAGGAGTTCATCAGTTGGTCAGTTGGTTATGTTTGATTCAGCCGTACAAAATGTCTTATTAAGGATCTCGTTTCGGTATTTTCCTTAAAAATATAACATGACTAGGAGAAAATAATTTTTAAACTTATAAAAGTCCTGACAAAGAGATATTTTCGCATTCAACATAAATTCTCTTTAAAACAGATATTTCCTTGTAATACGGCTTGAGCTGCAGTTACGGACGTTGCACGCTAAAAATGTAATTCTATAAAGTAGAATGATAAACGATACATCCTTGGACATGATCTTAGACAAGTGCTTGCATGCTCCGACACTCTGTTCTCTGTTTGTAGGCGATTTCTAATACACTTGTATTTAGATAATTGTGAAAAATATAAGTTTATATCATTAGACACGGATAGTAGCCGTGACAAGTTTTCGGAGCGTTTAATTGGTTCAGTCAGTGTGTATCGTCCTTTCTCGTTGTAGACTAAATCAAGAGCCTATGTTATGCGGATAGCATTTTCTAAATACAAGAATATTCTCGTTTCTTCATTGTCTTGACTTAAGATTCTATGGAGTATGAAATTGTTAATATTTAGAGTCCTGTGTGGCAATAATTGGGACACAAACGGACTTGTTTTTCAGTTTCCATGAAAACTCCGTTTCTTTAGCACCTAAATGACAATTATATAGCCTTTAACTCTCTCAACAGACAGTTTTGAAAATTCTATTCAGTGCAACACCCTGCCTTTGACCCTGATATCAAGGGTCGAACCCTACCTTTGACCCTGCCGGAGGCTTTTATATCAAGTTTATTTTCTAACCCTCAACAGAGATTGAAACATACTTCGTATTTATTTAATACTCTTCAAAATTCATGAACTTCTATTAGCAAAACCAAAACACCCAGCATTCGAAGTTTCTTTCTCAGTTTGAAGATCATTTGCAACATTTAACTGTTTCCTTTTATATAAGAACAATAAGCATCCGCAACCACTTACTACGGACTACTACATGCGAGTGATTAACCATCAACTACTTTCGCTCTTTAACTATTTCTTGAGCAACTGTGGCCTATGTTATAATATTTTAAATAATAAACCCAATAACCACAAAATAACCCTGATTAATCACTTTAAGTATATTTCAGTTACAAGGTAACCATCTTCAGAAGTACTGAACAAAAAATTAATTTTATTTAAAACGTAACATATATAGCAAAAAGTATTGAGGCTATAAATTTATTCTTATTTTTCAAGAATAAATTTATAACCTCAATATTGTTTGCTATATATGTTACGTTTTAAATGAAATTAATTTTTTGTTCAGTACTTCTGAAGATGGTTACCTTGTAACTGAAATATACTTAAAGTGATTAATTAAGGTTACTTTGTGGTTATTGGGTTTATTATTTAAAATATTACTCTCGCTCTTGTTTGTACAATATATGTTATATACTCTTCAGATATGCTATATATACTCTTCAGATATGCTATATATATACTCTTCAGATATGCTATATACCCTTCAGATATGATATATATACTCTTCAGATATGCTATATATACTCTTCAGATATGATATATATATATACTCTACAGATATGCTATATATACTCTTCAGATTTGATATATATACTATTCAGATATGATATATATATATAATCTTCAGATATGATATATATACTCTTCAGATATGCTATATATACTCTTCAGATATGATATATATACTCTTCAGATATGCTATATATACTATTCAGATATGATATATATACTCTTCAGATATGCTATATATACTCTTCAGATTTGATATATATACTCTTCAGATATGATATATATACTCTTCAGATATGATATATACTCTTCAGATATGATATATACAATACTCGACGTTGTAAACAGCAAGATAGAGTTTTAAAAAGTAATATTTATGAGTAGAACGTAGTAACACGGGTACATTATTTCAACTTATGGATCATAACTGCCTGTATTACTGTTCTTTTTAAGCATCAGAAATAGCCTACAGAGAGGAGGCTGAGACAGTCCAAGGGACGCATGAAGAAAATTATAAACCATATGAAAAATAAATTATGAAAAATGCAGGTCGGTTTTACTACATTGCTTACTTTTAGCTGTGTGGTCAAACATAAGCGAGGAGGGAACAATTTTGAAATCATTACAAAAACTTACCTTTACCAATTTGGAACACACAAATAGCCAGTAAAAATAAAATATAATTTTAAGTTATAATAAAACCTTTCTAATAAAAAAAAGGTAAGGCTTTTGTATTGCTGTATGTCAAATTTGTCCAATTATTTCTAAATACGGACTTGACTCTGTGAAATGAAAATGAACCAAGTGCGCCCTAATACTGTATTTAGTGTCAACTTTAAGAAAACCCGTTTCACTCCTCTTCAAAAGAAAGTCAAGGACATCGTAAAGTATAATTACACATAAGTATGGGTATAATATGAGTGAGGAAGCCGTAATGAAATCAATAGACAAGCGTTATGGTGATTGAGTTGCGTCGAACTATAGTGTGAGGACCCCGGGGTGGCATCTATGTCACTACTTACGGATATCTCTCTATTCCAAATGTTTTGAATTTATACCGTTACCATTTTCTAAGCTTTAACAATGCTAGAGTGAATAACTGTTCTTGGGGTACATATAAGTGTATTTTGTTTTAGAACTAAAAGAACGCTTTTCAGATATTCAGGGTATGGAACTGTTAAATAGTGTGAGACATTTTCCGTTCAGTTTAAGGTGTAGAATAAAGAGTACTGGGGCAATATTTAGGGGTACTGATATGTGAGTGTCTTAACAGAACAATAGGAAACACAATAATACCCGGAAAAGTTGATTTCGTATCTTAAGAACTCACACATCATTCATATACAAAGTAAAATATGTATTCATCGAATAATGAATGAAGGACATTCGTATTCCACAATCATGTTTAATCAATTTGTTTTTATACACTGATTGTATACATTTTAACGTGCCTTTCATAAACGTTTTCCTTTGATTAATTCTAAACGTTTTGTATTTTATTCATGATTCTGCTTTTACACATTTAATCACATATTAATGTGGAAAAATAATAAAATTTTCTAGGACTTTAAACAAGTTCAATAATTTATATTACTCTCGCTGTAACGCTTTTATTAACATGTATTTCTAAAAAAGTAACAAAAATAAAGCGACTCATTTATATTGGAATAATGATTGAAAAGTTATTCAATTGGATACTAAACCGTAAAAGAACAAACAATAATTGCTTCTCAAACATATCAATTCAGTTTTCTTATCTGTAAATAATTCACGTTTCGAAAAACAAAGATATTGCTTATAAATTCTTCCTAAAGTTACACAAGGTCCTAATCAAATATATTTATTGAATATGAATGTTTATATGAGAAATTTAATATAGCACTTATGTGGACATTGGATGGAACAAATAAAAGGCAAATGTTTGTTTAGATTCATGCGATTTGATGCGGCACAGTTTGAGAGGATGTCAAATACGATCTGATGATATCAGGATGACTATTTAGAAACGAGAGGCTTTTGCTCTCATATTACCTCGGCTTCCACGTGCCCTGCAGCAACATTGTTCAAATAAGCGCCACAAGTAGTGAGGTGGGGAGGTTGTACATTAAAATGGATATCGACATTCCTTTCAACCACTAAAAAATTTATTATTTTCCTCATTTTACTACAAACATAACGAACAAAATTAGATGGTTTATAAGAAATAAAAAGTAAATGCTTGCACAAATAGCAATTGCTGTGCTCTGAGCGTAACATAGGGTGGCTACACCCTTCTCTTTATCACCTTTTATTTCGTTACATTGCACGTCCCGCGTTATTCTTAGATTTACATACTTGAAAATATAAATTTTACCTACAGCACGAAACAAATGTAAACATAATGAATTTTTATGTTTTGTTGGGATATCTGGACGAAATCCGCTATAGATATCTGGCGGGAAACATTAATTGTTATCACAAATGGTATTTTTTTAAGTTTAGTTTTATAATTTAAAATATATTGTAACATATTTAGTAGATGTTTAAACTTTAGTAGATGATAAAAATACAATTCCTAAACACACTTACAGCTTAATGTGATATATATATATATATATATATATATATATATATATATATATATAAATGTATTGGCTACTCGGTCGAAATTCACGGGTATCAATATACAACAAGCTATTGGTATATAACCAAATCCTCAAACCGGTTTGGACGTATGGTATACAGCTTTGGGGCTGTGCCAGCAAATGTCACATACAAGGGATACAACGCTTCCAGAACAAAGTACTAAGAAACATCGCCAACGCTCCTTGGCATGTGCGTAACAGTGACTTGCATTGCGATCTTGGTGTACCCATGGTCGAGGAAGTCATAAAACAGAACGCCATCAAACACGTAAATCGGCTCACTCAACACGAAAATCCTGAGGCACTGAGACTTCTCGACAACAACCACCTGACAAGACGACTCAAAAGGACAAAACCATTTGAACTCGTTGAACGACAAGAGTGACAACAATACTCTTCCTCACGCCGGTTGGCTTCCAACATCAAACAAGATACAATAGAAATCAATGGATTCTTTGTAATAAAAGCTAAAATCTAATTATCAAATGTAAATTAATGGTTGGTCAGAAATGACCAGTTTTAATTAAAAAAAAAAAAAAAAAAAAAAAAAATATATATATATATATATATATATATATATATATATATAAAGAACAAAAGTCTAAATACAAATACAAGAATTATAATTGAATTTACAATTCAAAGCTTTTCGTTGGCTAACAGTACCAACATCATCAGGAATATTAAACAATTCCCGGAATATAAAACATACTGTGATATTTATATATATATATATATATATATATATATATATATATATACGTTTTCTTGTATATATATATATATATATATATATATATATATATATATATATATATTATTGCAAACATTTTATACTAAATAATTTTCAATCAATAGTGAGCACTTAAATGTTATCCATCCATGATGATTAGATTCTTGAATTTTATAGTCCATTACGTTCGGTGAATCTTAATAAATCACTTAAACAATAGTTTATGACTCCGAACATTAAATTTAGTAAATTTGTGAAAACCTACTGAGACAGAACGTTTTCGATCGCTATGTGGCGATCTTCATCAGTGACTTCTGCTTGGAGGATATATATATATATATACAACCTAATAAAACAAACTTAAAACAAATAAATATATTTAAACAAACCATAATATTAAATTTATGAACAGATTGACAATGAGGAGAAATTGGTGGTTAGTTTGATGATGGCACCATGAATATATTTTTTTTTCAAGTTGAAAAATTAATTTTACAGTAACATATGAGTATCACTTCTTTTCGGATGATTGTCATATTGTGAAGAAATATTTTTTACTCAATTAAATAAAAAATCCAAATTTGGAAAAACGTATATCCCAGAGTGTACCATTGTAAAGTGTTTAAATTCTATAAACAAACTAGAAACTATGAAGTAAAGAGTGAAATAGAAAAAAGAATGGATAGCGAGAAGGGGAAAAACAGTTAGGGAAAAGGTCAATTTATATTTTTCTTAGAAAGACAGTGAGAGAGAAAAAAAGAGAGAGAGAGAGAGAAAAGAGGTCGTCATATATTTACGTTGAAATATTTTTTTATACTACCACATTTCTTATATTTAATCGTTCTCTTGAACTTTAAAAAAATGAGTAAAATAGTCAAGTCGACAAAACTGTTTCATGCATATTTTAAAGCGCTTCCTTGAAATTTAAAGCGATCCATAAAATATATTTAAAGTTGTCTATGACGTAGAAAAAAACTACTTCTGAATATTATTATATTGGTATAACTGCAATTTTCACAATCACTTAAACAGTGCCATTTCATTCTCACGTTCATAATGAATAGTTGACAACGCAAAGTACATGTGTCGTTGCCCTCAGAAAGCAGTGAAATGGGGAAATGTATTGGAGCGTGAGTCGCAGGTAAACAAAGCTTTTTCTGTGTCGGGTTAGTCGAGTGGTGTTGTCGCGTCAGGATATTGCGCCGCCGCCGGCGTTCTACAACACTTGGAGTGGAATTAAGAAGAGGGGGAGCAATGAAACGAATAATTGTAGATGTAAATTAATAAAGTTTAATAACAGCTGAAACGTGCAAAACGCGGTTAAACTGATTACACTGTCCGGATGATAAAACTCACAAACAAATTGTGCGCAAGCTGGAAGCTTTCAATGGAATTAATTCTACTCGTGTCTCTCGAATGGAAACTTAGATCATCTTCCATTAACGTTAAGCATTTCAAATTTTGTACAACTTGCTATCGATAAAATTATTCGATATATGTTATCGCAAAAACTAGGGTAATATTTTTGTAAAGTCAATCACTGTAATTGTCTCCAATTATTCATGTTTTAATAGACTTTTGAGAATAGAAAACTTACAAAATAACTAAAATGTCACAAATACATTTAAAAAATTTCTTTTAATATGGTTCATGATTCGACAGTCAAGCTGTCAATATCAGTAACAGGCGTTATTTTGACGCCCGGTTTTGACTGTTGAAACATGTATTACATTAAAGTCAATTTTTCAAATATAGTCACTTTGCATATTTCATGCCTTTTATACTACTCTTGTGCTTGTGGTTTTTGTTTAAATGAAAAATTTAGATTTGTAGTTTAAAGAGAAACATTTGCTGAAGGGCAATTATTGAGTAATGTAGAACTTAAGTCCAAAAACGATAAAGACAACCCAATAGATTTATGACTGGATTTAATATCAAGTAACTAAAGAAACTTGGATGAAGTACTCATTAAGTTTATGAAATTAAGCTAAAGAGGCCTCTGTGTAATTTTGAAGAGACTGGTATGATGGGAATGCATATTTATATTATTTTGGCTTTTACCTTTAATTTAACGAAATGAAGTTAGTGAACTTCTGTTCTAAAACCAACTTGTTACTTACATTGTCACCTCTTATATGATAAAGTAATATAAATATATAATTGTATATAATAAATTAATAAATATTATAATTATTATTAATATATAATTAAAATTATATCAATATTACAACTAATTATCAATAATTATCATTTCTTTATCAATAATTGTTACTGTTAAATTTCTCTGGAAACTATATTGTCAACTGGTCTTTATAAAGTGATATTAACGATGACCGTTCTAAATGTTTGTCTGATTATATAGGCGTACTAATATGGCCTGATATATAAAATGTTTTGGTTTTAATCTTTGACACTAGAAAAAAATAGACATAAACTATAAATGTGTTTCGAGCCAAAAAATTTTAAAAAATGTTAAAACCAAACAATTTTGGAGATAATTTTACATGAGAAGTGAAACGTAGCTAGTCATTAATATTTAAAAGTAAACTATTTCAACCTTTAACTAATTTCTATTTGAAAATTGTTAATAATTCAGAATTTGCCGACAGTAAATTTTAACAAGGAAACATCTATACAGTATTGTAATGACCACTTCTGTGAAAGATCTTTCAATATAAAACTGCTTGATAACCAAATTTGATAATTTGTTCAAGATATCATAAAATATAAATATAGGTATTTTACTTATATTCTTAGCTGGAAAATAAAATTAAAACAGATACATTATATTGGCCCTTGAACCTTTATTACTCGTATTCATTTATTTTTTTGTTATTTATTAAATTTGGGACGATCCAGTATTGACAAATATATAGATAAAATATGCTGTGTAGAAGATCCGTGTTATAGTTATTTGTTTCGTTTTTAATATACCATAGTGACAATTAGCCAGTATGAACGGGAATAAGTATAGGCTAACGGGTCTGATAATAAGGACAGTTGGCGTCCGTAACGTCTCGAGACGAGTTGCTGTACAGGCAGTGACGATAAAGCGATGCTCCTCTATTTTCCCGTGACTTAGTACTTTTACCGTCAGCATATGGTCGGTTAATATGGAATGCCGAAAAATTGAAGTTAGAATATCATAGACTATATTACTTGATTCGTATCATTTAATCAAAGAAATAGTTTTTTTAATAAAATTTAATTCATTTTAAAATCAATTTGAAGGTATAAATCAGTTACAGAGTGATGGCATCTATAGTACCAATACTTATTATTTGGAAAACATATTTTTTAAAAATTCCTTCCATTAGCTCACACCCACCTTTTATATATCGTGTACAAATATCCAATCGTTAATAAAATAAGTTTTTGTTTAGACAATCAAGTTCGAATACAGCTTTTGAACCTGTAGTGGATGACAATTGATGTTAATACCGTTGTATTCATTTTTTAAATTTAAAAAAGATGATGTCTCGGTCGGATTCGAACTTACTAACTACATGTTTGAAATGCAGCACTTTTCTATGTAGCCAACATTAACATAGATAGAAATCTAATTAATGATGTATATAGAACTATAGGAGAATGATTCCTTGCAATAATAAAGCTTTGGAAGAGTTAGAGAGAGAATGAGAAGTTAAAGATCACCATCAGCTTCATAAATTAGAAAAAAAAGATATCGAATAAATATTAACAAACAAAACAATAGCCCTACACCAAATAATGTAAGCAGAAGAAAATAGAAACTTGTGAGAAAATTTGCTTTCTGTTCGGATACTTGATGATGTGATTCTGTCATATGTATATACATATTTATAATATTTGTAATTATGAATTAAAAAGTAACCTAATTAAAAAACTTTATTAACCTTATGAATTTATCACACACAAAAAATACTTGGTATTACACTAGAAAGAATTCATTAAAGTATCATAACATATAATCAATAAATATTAACAATATTTTTATAAACTTATGCTGTTAGAAAGATTTATGCAACTTGAATTCTAAAGTTACTGGTTTAGTCATCCTCTGAGTTTAAAGCTATGCAGTGAAAAACCTCCTTAGAGCTAATATCTCTAGATAAAATGTTTTGCCATTATTTAGATTAAATGAAGTCAAACTTTATGTTAGAAGGTCATTAATTTAAACATTCAAAACTCCTTTTATACCAAATAGAATTATAATAACAATGGTACAGTCCTAAGTTCTAATAGCTCCTTAAACTATTATTATATATCTAGCTTTAATCTTCTGCGGATGATTAAAATACCTACTACAATAGTAATATGTAATACTATTTATTATTAACAGTTAATAATATTTCAACATAATATATATGTAAATTCTAAAAAAGCAAAGCACATAACAATTCCTTATTTTATAAATGACCTAACGTGTAAATGATGACAATGCGTGTTTGTTAACACTAATAAATTCACCTTAATTAAACAATAAACAAGGACTGTTTGTTTAAAGGATTAATTCCTTGATATTTACTGTCATTATGTTAGTAAATGGGGACGTTTTCTGAGCAAATATTTGTAAAAGCATAGCACTCTTGGAATTCGTGGGAAGTGCCGTCTGTAACAGCACTTAGCAAAATGTTATTCCCATTAGGCTTACAGCGCGCCAACATAAGTGTTTTATGTAAATAAATTTATTAAATGGCAACATATATCTTGTATACTTCACCATATTCAAGATTCATAACTTAACGGAATGTTTATCTCAACAAAAGCTGGTTAACGTTGAGTTTTTAACTGAAATATTGCATTCAATTGTTTATTTTTCCTTGAAAATAACTGTTATTTCACCACTTGGTATTTGAGCGTTTTAGAAAACGGCGTTTGTCTGATCACCTGAAAATATTGGAAATATTTGAACTGTCTAGAAACTCCAAGTATATATACTTCTATTACCGTTACAGACAAATGTTGACATGGCCGTACGTACAGTATTGGCACCAAACCTCACTGGGGTCAGAATACATTTGCGGAGGAGTATACTATACATTTCTATATGTGAATATAAAGGATTTGCACATTTTTCTGTGATTGAGGTAAATATTTTACTGTATTTTTACGCATTGAATATAAGGCATTTTGGTTGTAACTATGCCTTCCTTAAATACAATAATAAACAAAGCTACGATACTGGTATTTATTATTTTTTTACCCATTTAGGAATAAAAGGTTATTAAAGTATAATAAATTTAAATAATTGTAACAACAATATAAATATAACGTGTAGGCCTATAATTATAATGCATGAAACAATTGTTACCATAATAATTGTTAATAATAAACAAAACCTTATGACAAATTTTAAAACAATAATAAAATAAAAGTTAAATACGCATATAAAATCTAACGAATAAGTAGTGTAAACACAATATTATATAATATACAAATATTAAATAATTCAATATAAGGGTGAAATATTACCAGTTTTATGTAAATTTTGTGAATAAAATGTAGCTAACTGTTCTAATTAGAAACAAATTGAATTGAAATTCATTAATAATTCATTTATTGAATGTCTTCATCAACAGTGAAATCTTTACAAAATATAAATCCCAACTTTTCTCTCTGATTTTAATATGATTGTGGATGAAATATCAGAGGATAAAATTGAACACGTTTTAGACTGGAGAAACGATACGAAAAATACCGTTCTTACATGGTTTTGCTTGATATTATCACACAAAATATATAATCTGTTTAAAATAACCTACATGCCGCATTTCACCAATGTACACTAAAATTATTGTTTGTCCTTTAGGGAAAACTAAATATTCACTAATTTTTAATAGCAATCTAATGCAAGTCACATTTTAATATATATTTAAAAAAGAAAAATTTAACAGCTATTGGTTACAGGTACAATATAAAAGTATTAAATTAATAATAGAAAGATATAGCTGTAATTTGTTATTGAATTCCTTCTATTAGTTCACTCACACCTTACAAACACACACACACACACACACACACACACACACACACACACACACACACACACACACACACACACACACTCACACACACACACTCGTATACACACACACACACACACACACACACACACACAAGTATATATATCGTGTTCAAACTTTCAATTATTATTAAAATACTTTTTAGTTATAAAATTAAGTTCAAATACAATTTTAAACTTGTAGTGGATGGAAACTGTTGTTAATAAAGTTTAATTCAATAAATGAATTTTAGTATTATGTTTGTAAAATAATTTTCACAAAAGGGGCTAAATATGCAATACAGCTATTTTGTCTTCATTTCGCTTGAAATAGTGATTCTTATATTTTATGATTTCATTAAACATTTATTGTTGTTGTTATAGGTTATGTGCTAAAAAGCTATTCTAACGCATAGGCTATGTTACTTTATTTATAGTATTTGTAATTATCTAATAAAAAGGCTCTGAAATTTTTTTTTTTGTTAACCTAGGTAAGAATTGGTTTAAAATATGTTGTTTATAATTCTATTTTGACATTTCTATTTGTAATGAAACAAGCGTCAGTTTTACAATTCCCCTCTTAGAGAATAGCCTACTTCAGAGAGAGACTCTAACCAAGCGTTAGATTCCATTTATTTCTCTGTTATTTAGTTTCTCACCTTTCCGCAGTTTTATCTTGTACCACCTACCCTCCCATATCATGACTCTTACAAGACGATGTAGTGGGTAGACAGTTGTTTGTAACCCCGAAAGTAAATAGAGGTTGGATCCTGTATAGAGGATGCCACATGAAGCTCCTTCAACCTCTCCTAACTGGTTTTATTCCCTTACGTTAACCTTATGTGAGGGATATCCTACAGAGATTTCACAGTTAGTATCTGCTTCTCCAATAATGTTCGCATTGGCTAAACACGTTTAAACTATATAAACAAACTATATAAACAAATGTTTTTCAAACCTCAACTCCATGTTTCACGTTAGTAACACAGCATTTATAGGCGTCTCTTTAATATGTTTTAACATTAAATTCATGTTATGGAATACCATAAGTATTTCACAGTTTTCTCTGTAACAAGGCCATTGTAAACTTATTTCAAACTGTCTTAATATGTGAAAGTCAAAATATAACTTAATAATGTATTTGTCAAAATATTATTTATTCATATTTATATTATTTTATAAGTGTATAAAATATTTCAAACAATTTTAAGAAGAAATCGGAAGAGAAAGGCAAATTAATAAACCATTTGGTAGTTTACGGGTGACGGATTTTAAATTTGTTTCAAAAAATAAACACATTCTATTTTTAAAACATAAATTTTCAACTATAACAGTATTAATGTTTTTCTAATAATAACAATACTTTACTATGTGTATTAGGAAACGAAGTAGTGAAAAATTGTATTTTTAATATTAAAAGGTCAAAAAAATTGCATTAATGCAAAATATTGATTTATAGGCATCCGTTTCAAAACCATGCCATTTATATCGATCACAACAAGTTGTTAGAGTCCAGAGGACTTTCTAAATAGTTTTACTTTTTATATAGACATTGGATTTACTTAACTTATAGGAGTGTATGTCTTGAGGAATGGTTTAAAACATATTTATTAGAGCTGTCGACTATAATTCTCGTCTATAACTGCAAGATTGGGACAATGAGGGGGGTTAGCTACCACTGCAATGCGGCTCTTACATATAATGTCCCGAGCTCCACTGCCTATATTCGCAACTAGATGTCGCTGACTCTCACTACTTCGTATGTCATTCAAATAACTCTACATGCTGTAAAATTGTTTTTATACGAACACTTCGTTTTAAACTATTACCATAGTGTATTCGGATGCTAATAGCATAACCATTAAGTTATACCCGCTGTCCCAATCTCTTATAAAGTAGCGTATTTGTGTCTAAATAACCGCATAACTTGTTCAATTAGGGCTACATTTATTTTGATAAATAATATTACATTTCTATATTAGGATTATTTATTATTCTAATAATAAGTGTACAACATTTTATTAGTGAAAAAGATATTTGCTATAGGAAAAAATATTTTAATGTTAAAGAAAAATATTAAATATATATATATATATATATATATATATATATATATATAAATAATACTTGTATTTATTACGATCTTGTAATAATACTATTATTATTGTCTCCTCAGGGTTGGTAATAATAATTATTAAATAAATTCCATAGTTTACTTTGAGCACTTGACTTGAGTTGTGCAATATTTTATGTGTTTTAATTAAAGCGATTTTTTCTTTGGTTCTGTGAATTTAAGCAGTGTTAACACTTTGAAATAGCTTTTAAAATACCAATATTTAAAAACAATATCTTATAAGCATTGTAGAATGTTTAAGTGGTTATATAGGAAACAAATGTGGTGGAAAACATTTTTTATTGTAGTACAAAAGTAATACATAAAACTAATTTATATCATGTATTAGGTCAACCTAACACACTTTCATTGTCACTTTTGGTTCCGACAAGCCAGCGTCGTATTTGTTCACGCTCTGGCTCAAACATTGTTTACAGTTAAATGTGTTACTAAGTGAAATATTGTTTTCACACAAAACGTAACAAAATATCTATTTAAATTACAAAATATTAAAACTACTTCATGCACAGAAAACATATCATTAGTGGTCGTGCAGATTACTATTGCAATCCAGGTGAATTAAAAATGTTCAAAAAAAGGAACTTGTCAAATTACAGCTCTGCTACTTGACTGGCAACAGTTGTGACGAGTGTGAAAGGTAGACAGCCACTCAAGATCGTAAGCTCTACCAACCCAAGATGGCACACAAAAACTTACACTTGGATTACACTAGTAATCCTCGAGACCACTGCAGTGTTAAAATACACCCTGCATCATAATAAATAAAGTCAAAATGACGGATGTAAAAAGATTTGAATACTATCGAAATGAATTTGGGATTTTCAACAGTCTTATAGCAATTGAAACATTTCTCTTCGAAATATTAAAAATAAATTATAATTGAATTCAATCTTCCAATACAGTATCAAAATCCCATTAATCTTCTAAAAACCTTTTTCTATTTGTAACTAGCAGAAGTTAAGGTATGATACTATAAAATTTAAATAAATAATCAGATTGGTGAACTTATTACACTTTGATATTAATTGCGACCAGAATTTTTCTTAACTAAAGGTTGAATTGTTGAATTGTTAACCTACACTTGGTGGAAACATGAGTTAACAATTTAACAAACTTTATTTAACACAAATGTCTGGTCGCGAGTAATAGGTAATTAACAACCAGCTCGTCATGAACAGCAAGTTTTCGATATCTGATTTGAGTAATTAAAGAAAAGTATTGTTTACAAATGAAATTAATAAGAACAGATAATGTAAACAATTTTTTTAAAAATAAATCCTAAATTTTATTTCAGGAACAACGAAAATGATACAAAAATAAAAACTTTAATGTATTTACAGGTTTTCAAATAAACATGTATTTTTGTTTATTTATGTTTGTGTGTATATATTTTTAATTTACAGGAAATTTATAATTAAATGAGCTAATCAAAAACATTTCAAGAATCAATCAAATGCTATTCCTTTACTCAAGAATCCAGAAATAAATTGACAATATTTTTATAAAAATATAGTCGTATTAACATAATAGAAATGTGAACAAAGGTAAATGTGTTCATTACGGCTTTTCACAATATCAGTATCACACATATTTTTCAACACTTTACCCTTAGAGGTTTTATCTATCTAGTAGCATATGATTTTTTTTTATTTATTTAAATATCATATTAGACGCCTTTTTTCTGTCCAAAATATTCTGTAAATTATATTTCATGTATTCTCACACACAACATGACGATATGTATTATTTTATCTCTAGCAAAATGTTCTCAAATTAATAATC
This sequence comes from Prosapia bicincta, assembly GCA_036971475.1. Lineage (NCBI taxonomy): Eukaryota > Metazoa > Arthropoda > Insecta > Hemiptera > Cercopidae > Prosapia > Prosapia bicincta. Next base: position 3,266,776 of record JBAIZL010000010.1, read on the forward strand.
TCTAATCTATTGAGGATACTTTTGGTTACGGTAACTATTGACCCTAACTTAGCAAAATAAATGTGTATCGTAGACTACAATAAACTATTTATTACATTATTATAGTTTACACTGTTTTAAAATTATCAAACCATATCTTGTTTCAATTAATTTTATGTCAAACATTAAAAATGAACGAGTGATTGCAAAATTGTGACTGTTGCTAATATAGCAACGCCAGACCGACAATGATTGTTTCCGCATTATTTGTGATTGCCGATGCTGACCGAGGCGGCTGACAGGCACAAATCACACCTCCCTCCGTAAAGTCTACCGTCCCCTAACCAATCCAATCCTGGTATCAGGTTTCAATAATCCATAGTCTCGATTGTTTATTTCTAAACGTTAATAACTTGTTCCTGCAGTGGAGAATATGTATTGTCACTACGCAATAACACATATCATTTAACGTACTGGGAAAAAACTATAAATGGTTTTACAAAACATAATATATACATAATATATATATATATATATATATATATATATATATATATATATATATATATATGTTGTATACATATCTATATACTGTATATATATATATATATATATATATATATATATATATATATATATATATATATATATATAAATAAATACATATAATGATGTAATACATTAAAAAATAAATCTTAATTGGGGTTATTAACTTAAAATAGCTGAATACTGCGACACTCGGACTAACATATCGCTTAAAATCAATTTACTTAACGGAACTGTTTCGGTGACAATGCATTCATCACTGTTTTACACTAATGCTGGTCATCACTAACTGTACTGCTTAGTGTACGTCCAGCACTGAAGATGCTATCGAAATCCTTCCGATGATAGAGCTGAATATTAATAAGAGTTGAGTTTTAGTTTTTAAATAACGTAATATATAATATTAAACATTTTTTTTTTAAAGTTTGAGTTTTTATAGTTACAAATTGATGATTTGTGGACAGATAGTTATTCATCTAAATTTAAAATGTAAAGTTTGTTATGCAACTATTATTAGTAAACACAATATACAGTTTACACCTCTTTCTGTTAAACGATAACACTAGA
>JBAIZL010000010.1:3272867-3282867 GCA_036971475.1 Prosapia bicincta
GCTACTGAAACAAAAGGTAGCGCTAAAAGCTGAACAAAGCAAACACGCGTCACATTGGTTTGCGTATAGTGTGAATGTGTTTCAAACAGCTCCAAATCCGATTACATCACCCCAGACACCATGCGCGAATAGCTCTGCCAGGTAGGCAGCGAAAACATTACAGCTGTCTTCAGATAGCAATGTGAAGTTATTCATTGATGTTAAATTTAAATTTTAAGGTACCCTGTCTAAAAACAACCAATGATTAATTCTTAGATGAAGGTCTTTAAAAACGTTTTTTTATATTTAATTAATTAATTATTTTATTTAAAGATCAATGAAATTTTGACCTCATCTAAAAGTTTTTTCCAGGGTAAACAATGGATTAAGAGTTTTTCTATAGGGAACGAAAATTCAGCGTAAATCTTTCTAGTATGAAATACAACATCTGACAATGCTTGAAACAAAGTGTATATATAGGCCATAAACAAAACGATTTTGCCTGCACATAGCTATCAACAACTGATTCGTGGTTGACCACCAGAGTACGTTGTCATTAAGTGTAGGCCCTCAGTAATGTAGTGAAATCTCGTGTATATGTTCAAAATTATGTTGGATATTCATTTACTATATGACAATAATCTTACATCACTCAGTAACTTTATTGCTCTACCTATAAATTTCTTGTGAAAGATGTCTAGGTTGTCGATGATATTTGTATAGTAGTTGTATTTATTTCTATTACGTAATTAAAAGAAGATGTGTTCTTTTTTAAGTACATATTAATTCTTCCTTTTTCGTTGAAAGCTTTTCGTCCAATGTAGAATTGCCTAAACCGTACTTAGGTAATTCTTATATATACCTGGTCGTTGGATGTTTCGTTTCATGTTTGTATTTTTAAGATGTAGTTTTGATTGTTTATTTTATGTTAATTTATTTATATCTTATTTTTGAAGATTTTTGTTACCTTACCACTGTCTTTCTTATATATGTGAGTTTGAAATAATGTTTTCCACATATAATAATTTTGACTTAATGTACTTTTTGTATGCTACAGTATCGTATATTAACGGCTAGTATGTTACCGTATCCGTTTCTATGGGCCGAATATTTAATTGTGTTGAGTTTTTGTTTTGTTTCCTCCGTGTACCTTTGTACTGGTTTTAGTCCTTGCGCACAGATCTCGGGCAGCAAGTGTTTAATTGGATTGAGTTCTTTGAAGTGTTATGTATACGTTGATGTTCTGCAAGTTATAGGTTGAGTTTTTGGGTTGGATTCATATGCAGTGAATTCGTGGATCTTTTTGTGGTAAATGGAAGTTTTAAATAGATTTTAATTTTATGACTGTAGTTTTCACAATGGTTGTATCTATATGTAGGGTGTCATTGAATTATAAACACATTATTAATCTCTGGTCTATATTGTAATCTGTGCTGATACATAATTTTGTATTGTTGTGTTTTTTTTTTGTCATGATGTCTTTTGCCACTATTTTGTAGCAATATTTTACATTTGTTGCTGCTGATGGGGTTTGGCCATTGGGTGTAAATAAAATTGGAATCACCATATCTTTTATAAGAAATGGTCAGGGCGTCCAGGATTGAAACGATGGGCTATGGATTATAAGTAGGTTTTTGAACGGATTTGGAAAAAATAAATTTTAGGTTTTCATAAAAATCGCTAAGCATATCGAAAAAAATCCACTAGAACAACCTACACACATGCAGTATGATTTATTGGCCATAAATACCTAAACAAATTGAACATACTTTACACAATCATAAAACGCACACTAAAGTGAAACACAGACCTTGGGATAAATAGATTTAACAAATTTAGCAACGATAGTACAGTGCTACCAATAAACACACTTTAATAGTCTACAGAAAAAAAGTGTCAAACTTTTACATAGTACTTCGAACCTCCAATTTCAAAGTAAACAAGTCATTTAAGAAGTTTGTCCCATATAGACTAAAAGGCTGTAAGAGGGTACAAACCCTAAAAACACCCGCACAATTAAATATGTATAATTTAGTACGGATTCAATAAAACAAAAATTAATAAATAATTACAAAATACAAACCACTTCCGGGAAACGTATATGAAATTGTATTTAAAATCTGTAACAATAAAAAAACCATATGCAATAGTAAAAATATGGGAAAAGATCCAACAACAGGAATACACGAAATAACTGTACAATATAGTTTTCTTTTGAGAAAAGACGTAAATTTTGAACAAAGATTCAAATAAAACGTATATTAACCCATTTCTTCTCAATAGGTAAACATCTATATTTTATGTGATTTTTCCTTATTTAATCTACATTTCTACTAGAGAATCAATAAAAACAAAGTAATTTTAAAGACGTTGTCTTTTACATATTAGAAGCCCTACTGATCTCATTATTTGAAAGTACTAAATAAATGAGTCAATGTTAGGTTGATGATAATGACTCCATTTGTCGTACTTCGGGATAGATAGTGAGTAAGTGGAGACTTATTGGACCGTACTTGAAGGAGATTGGATGGATTCCCGCAACGCATCCCATAGGAAAGCTAAGAATGACAGTGCTCTAGATCAATGACAGATAATAGATCACTTTTATCACTTAGCATAACGCTCATACTAATAATAATTATAATAATTTGTGGCACAACACAAATATAAGTAAATATTTATGTTTTATACTATTTTCTAAAACAGATTAAAAAATCATTCAGAAACAAATAATAAATAAAGTTCATAAATACCGTAATCTTGTAAGATTATAAATTCGTAATATAGCATAAAGAACTATAACTAAATTTACATATAAGCTGTATGTTTATTCACTTTTATTTAGACACTCATATGGAGTGTTTGTGAAGAAATATGGGTTTGATAAACGAGTCAATAAACATTTATTTTAGCTACAGCATCCTTTCGGCCACATATTTGGAATCCTTATCAATCATCAAACTGTCTTTCTATAAAAATATGAGGATATAATGCTACATAGCAAAATAGCTTAAAGGTTGATAAGACCAACAAATGAAATCTTGCTGCAGTTTATATAACTATATTGAATTAACCCGCTTATCAAACTATTTTCCTTCCTGAATTGACTCTTTTGCTTCTAGTTATGAGCAAAAATAGTGTGAACACTTCTCTACCTCCTGATAAGTAAATTAGTTTTTATGACAACTACCAGAGTACTTCACTAATATATTTCTATTGATTTAATTTATATTTGTATTTGGGTTGAATTTAATTTAAAGAAATTAAGTCCCAATAAATATATCAAATGACAGTTTATAAATTTACCTATTATTGTCTTGAAATACCAAGAAAAGGAAAAGCTTCTCCTTGTAACAAGACATTTGTAAAGTATAACTAACCTTGAATGATGAATAACAACCATTTGCTATCACCTGTTTAGTTGTGTATAAAAGTGACTTCTACAGGTGATTTTAAACACATTTATTATCAGCTATTGAGCCAAGTATATAATGGAATATAGGTAAGGGGGCGTTGCCCTGATGGAATTTCTAAATTAAAAAAAGCCTTTTATGTTATCCAGGGAACCTATGAATGTCCAAGTAAAATTTTAGCTCAATGGGTCCAGTAGTTTTAACGTGAATGAGTAACATACACCCCCCCTCACACACACACACACACACACACAGAGGGGGGGAGGGAGAGAGAGAGAGGGAGTGAGGGAGAGAGAGAGAGACAGACAGACAGACAGAGAGAGAGACAGACAGTTAGACAGACAGACGCCATTAGATTGGTATATAATAGTACAGATGTGAAAGAGATTCAAGTATATTTCAAATTCTACATTGCCTCTATTTAATCATAATCAAGGTAATACAATGTAGATCCGCTAATTAATGTAGTGAAATTTAATAATTATGATCTAGAGATATGTAAGAGAAGTTTATTTTCAAGTACGCACTAGTTATAACCCTGTTACAGCTACTGCTGGAAGTAGTTTACTGCCACAACGTAATCCCAGTAATCCCGTATTTCGAAATGTAAGTGATTCTCGTTTGTCCCTAACATTCGCTCCAGCTTTTAAGCTATGGCAAGTTTATTGCTCTAAAATAAGTTCGAACTAGGCTCAATCTAGTAGAATTAGTTCAATCTAATGTTAGGCTAAGTATGATTTTTATAGTTTCACTTGTGGTTTTATTTATTACATTTATTACGTGAAAACAAATCGAAACAGAGTTCTACCCCACTGCATGGCAAGACATTTAGGAGAGAGTTGTATTTTGTATGTGTTCGTTTGAGTAAAGTACAGAAAATAATGTTTTCAACAAATTCTCTTCTGCAGAAGTCTATAATGTGTGACATTATTTTTGATAATGTATTAATAAAAATAATAAGGTATTTAAAATAAATAAATATTGATAATATTTGTTCGATTTGAATTAATTATCACTAAGAAACATTGAACAGCATTAAACAATATACAATATCAAGAGCACAGTGGTGCAATATATTACAATGGAAATATTGGAAAGAGCTCCAATACTACAAACAAGAACAAGTGATCCCACTAGTTTGTAACTTCTTATTTGCTAGATTGTAATTTTGTAATAAGACCCTCTGATGATGAGGACATGGTCATCCAAATGGACATTAGGGTTTAATGTTAAGTAAATTGTTTTATTTGTTATTTTCATTATTTTTGTGGTTCTTCCGAATATTTTCACTATAGTATTAAATAAAGTAAAAAACAATTAAATAGTTTAAATTAAAATTAGTTATTTAATATAATTATATGCTTTAAAAAATATTTTAATGTTTTAAAGAGAATTATGCTTTAGTGGGCTGCGAGGATACTTGTTCTGGTTGGAATATTAATCATTTCATATTTGAGCCAATCAGGTACCATAATTAAATCAATAATTTAATTAAATTTGCAACTCAGTTGACGCAACAATAGCAGCACGTATTGGTAGAGTGTATGAAATTATTTGAGCACTCTGCTTGATTACCAATAGCTAAAATCCTCTTGAAATTAATTTTACTGAGTGACATTTTGCAAAACTCTTTACATGAAGTCACATCTCGAAAAATATATGAATATATGAAAATATCTGAGTTTCAAAATATTATAATCGACTTGTTCTAGGAGTTGTATGTGATCAGTGTACTGAAAATGTTATTTGAAAACATTTGTTGTTAAAGTAAACATTTAAAACATTTTTGTTGGTAATGAAATAGAATTACACAATTAATATATCTTGTTTTAATATTTCGACTTATTTTCAAATAATTTCAAACTTTTAAGAAAAACGAATTTATTTTTATTCATAAATATTTAAATACCCAGGATATACCCAAAAGCCACAGTGTTTATATATCTACATATAAATATATATGTTACTAGTTGGTGTCAAACTGTGATAAATTTATAAATAGCACTAATAGCCTCTAAAAACCATTAACGTTTTATAACTGAGAAACGGATTCCGTCTTTTTGGTCCCTGCTTTGCAACCATTATGAACATAAGTTTAATAAAACTAATTTTCTTAGAAGGTATTTGTGTTATCGATAACATATTTATGTCCTTCCTATACAAATAATAATAATATTACAATGAAACTTTGTAATTTGACAATCTGCTCATACTACATTTAGACTACATGTGAAATCCTACTGACAAATAAAGTTTTGAATTGTACTAGGAAATGTATGTATACTCTACAATACATATTGACAACTAATATTCGATAGTAAAAAGGTTTTTAATTTTCACTTAATTCCTTTTATTAAAAAAAGAAGTACATCATGTTGTCTTCATTAAAACGTACATGTGCTGACCAAAATATACAAGATTAAAACAGAATCAATGTCAAGTACTTTGGTCATGAACAGTCTACTCAATAACCTACTTATATAACCTAGTAGGTAACACGTAAGTAACCTAGTAGGTAACACGTAAGTAACCTAGTAGGTAACACGTAAGTAACCTAGTAGGTAACACGTAAGTAACCTAGTAGGTAACACGTAAGTAACCTAGTAGGTAACACGTAAGTAACCTAGTAGGTAACACGTAAGTAACCTAGTAGGTAACACGTAAGTAACCTAGTAGGTAACACGTAAGTAACCTAGTAGGTTACACGTAAGTAACCTAGTAGGTAACACGTAAGTAACCTAGTAGGTTACACGTAAGTAACCTAGTAGGTAACACGTAAGTAACCTAGTAGGTAACACGTAAGTAACCTAGTAGGTAACACGTAAGTAACCTAGTAGGTAACACGTAATTAACCTAGTAGGTAACACGTAAGTAACCTAGTAGGTAACACGTAAGTAACCTAGTAGGTAACACGTAAGTAACCTAGTAGGTAACACGTAAGTAACCTAGTAGGTAACACGTAAGTAACCTAGTAGGTAACACGTAAGTAACCTGGTAGGTAACACGTAAGTAACCTAGTAGGTTACACGTAAGTAACCTAGTAGGTAACACGTAAGTAACCTAGTAGGTAACACGTAAGTAACCTAGTAGGTAACACGTAAGTAACCTAGTAGGTAACACGTAAGTAACCTAGTAGGTAACACGTAAGTAACCTAGTAGGTAACACGTAAGTAACCTAGTAGGTAACACGAAGGTAACCTAGTAGGTAATATAACCTAGGACTTATTTTTTTTTTTTACAAACCAATCGTTATAATTATTTAAACCTATATACATCAATGGTAGCAAATTTAAATTTAATCCGTCACTTAATTAAACGTCTCTTTTAGTCAGCACTAATAAAATCTGATAAAGACACGATGATGTAGAAACGCTGTCATTAATAAAAAAAAGATGATTATTGAGAATTCTAAACATTGTTTTACTTCATTTTATAATCACACACTGAATATTCTTCAAGTATAGGACTAAATACTATTTATTAGGAATATACTGTGGTTGAATTTAATAATAAATACACAAAAACCTCTTAACCACATTAAAGAAAGTTTGTGGTTAAGAGGTTTTTGTGTATTTATTATAGGACTAAATAACTGATATTTTTCGGATTCGTTAGTGGCCTCGATTAGCGGATGGTTTCAATGGTGTAGTGGCATCAACAGTCTATGCAATTTGTATATAGTTTGTTCATTTTGTACAGTGCACCATTTTAGTTTTGAAAAAGGCCGCGATTCCGTATTCTATTGCATAATGGATGTCAACCAAGACGCTGTTGAAGAAATGCCTAATCGAAAACTCTATTAGAGTGAAAAAAATTAAATCAATGGTAGTTTAAGCAACGTTTCATTTTGAAAGATTATCCTAAAATTATAAATAGGACACAATTGTTCAAGTTGATTGCTTATACATTAAAAATCTCTATTGTAATATTTAAAAACTCATTAAAAGTTTACGTTCTTATAGCTCTGCAATCTTTCATACTTACTGAATAAAACTAAATATTTATAAAACTATTTTTAAATAACTAGAAAAGTATAAATGAGTGAAGAGCATTGTATCTTAAGATAGAGGATAGTAATTTGTTTGTAATGTGAACAACAAGTTGCATTATTACCGTATCTAAAACTTATAATTTGAAAAGTTATAGAACAATATTTGTGGCTCGGTGATACGGTATGTCTGCACGAAGTTCATAAAACAATATTTGTGATTAGGTGATAGTGTATGTCTGGTGTTGTGAAGTGTTATCACACCTTACTGATGGCACGAAGCTCATAGTTCAACATTTGTGATTCGGTGATAGGGTACGTTTGGTGTTGTGAGGTGCAATCACACCTTACTGATGGGACGAAGCTCATAGTTCAACATTTGTGATTCGGTGATAGGGTACGTTTGGTGTTGTGAGGTGCAATCACACCTTACTGATGGCACGAAGTTTAAACCTACAAGTATGTAACGAATTTATTACACCCCAAACTTTAATGATATTATAGGCCTAATGTTCGGCAAGAAGCATCCAACTTTGATAACAAGGGGATCGGCTGATACTAACAGTGAGGTAATAATGTCCTTGGTTAATGGAGCGAGGGCAATCATAATTTAGGCATTTTTATTACCTTAATGATTACTATGTAGACAATTACAGTTATACTTTTCAATATTCAACATTCTTCAAAATTATTAGGAATGTAAAAGCTTAAAAGAGTTAACTCATCTGTTAGTAAAAAATTGGAATTAGAGTAAAACAATTATTCCAGTAAATATTTCGCGTATAAATTTTGAAATTATGAGCAAAACATAACAAGAACGCCAAACTTTTATTGGTTGCAAACATAAGGTTTTCAAAATTAGTTTTTTTTTGGAAACGTAATAAATTTGTTTACTGTAGTTGTTACCAATAATACTGTATTAAACGTCATAATAAAAACAATTTACTAGAAATACTTTCTATAAAATTAAATTGAATGTTTTTTTTTGTTACCATTAACCACACATTCTACGTATTTGGTTATAATTTTCCCTTTCTCGTATATTTAAGTAGATTACATGCATTGGAATAAACATTCTCATACAAGTATATAAATACAGTATATATATATATATATGTGTGTGTGTGTGTGTGTGTGTGTGTATGTGTGTGTGTGTGTGTGTGTGTGTGTGTGTGTGTGTATTTGGTGTGTGTGTGTGTGTGTGTGTGTGTGTGTATTTGGTGTGTGTGTGTGTGTGTGTGTGTGTGTGTGTGTGTGTGTGTGTGTGTGTGTGTGTGTGTGTGTGTGTGTGTGTGTGTGTGTGTGTGTGTGTGTGTGTGTGTGTGTGTAGTACTAGTACGGAATAACTAAAATACTGTGCTATTCTTATATCACTGGATATTAAGCCATATAAATCCTCTTTAAGTGAAGCGTGTTTTAAATGAAACAAGCAATGAAAAGACAAGAAGATATCAGGCTTGATAACACTCTAGAAGGTCCATTCATCTTCATCAGGGATGGAGCTAAGGGGTGAGAAAGCACAAGGGTGGAAGGGTAACGTTGAAAGGCAATAAAAGTTTACGTGAAGATGTGTTACGGGACTCGGGCCGTTATATAAAAGGAATTATTCCTTACATGACAAAACTTGAAAGGACATTCTTGATGGCATTGATAGCTGCGAAATGTTTTTCATATATTTAGTACGTAGGGAATATAAAGTTTCCCTTACCTAACAGAAAATTAAATATTTGTTAGCTGAGTAAACAAAGCTGTATAAAGTAACAATTAAATGAATTTTTATACACTTTGAAATAATAAAGTTATTTAATATGTAACATTAGTAATAAATGCAGGCGAATCCCGATAAGACGGACCCCGCTAACAGGGATCTTAGAATTATCCGAAATGATGTTGAAGTAAACAAAACAGTAAATAAGAAATAAATAAAATCAAATAAATTCAGAGCATACTTAAAACGTCTAACACAACAATAAAATGACCTACAGATAAACAAAATAATATTTTGTGCTTCTTATACTGCAAAGACACGAAAGGAGCTCACAAAATTTAACAACCAAAATTGACAGATTTGTTTTGCCAAGAAATTATTTGCATTGGAGTTTACTTGTGTATACAATATGTACGTTCATATACATTATATAATACTCTTTGTTTGATGACTATAAAGGAGGTTTTATGTAAGTAAAATGTCTTCTTTATTTTCATTAGTCTCCGGCTAACCCGGGTTCTCGATTGGGACCGGATATGCCAGGTCCCAATTATTTCGAATTATCGATGTTTTACTGTTATGACAAAATTAAATATATATTTCTTTCTTGTAGACTGGTGTTAGTTATTATCCTTATTACAAAAACGGGGTTTTTTCGAATTATAAAAACATTTGAAAACTAATCATTAAATACTGAATGAAAATACAGCTAAATATATAAATTATGCTTTTTTAAGATTTATATTAACTTTTGTAAATAAAATAGAATGTTATTACTATTCAAATATTTTTTTAAAAATATCATATTGTTTTTTTTAAATTGTTTTAACAGTTGTTTAACAATTCTAACAATTATTTGCTTTTCAGAACCACTGGATATATATAAAATAATTTTTACATGTACAGTACCTG
>JBAIZL010000010.1:3292867-3352867 GCA_036971475.1 Prosapia bicincta
TTGTATGCGTCCTATGTAACAATATACAGCTTATATTCATCTATTTATTACAGGGTAGCTTGAGTGAATCAGCTGTTTGTGTTGATGTTACGTACACCGAATACAGTTTTACCGTTATAGGTTAGAAATAGACAATTTTATTTCTACTTTCTATTTCAAATCTGAATCGCACATTCCTGTGATTTATCTATATTATTTAAAATGTTGTTTATTTTTTTTATTCGTTATTGTTAAAGATTTATAATGCGTCGTTTTCATCAAAAATACAATTATTTAAAGTAACCAAACCTTCTCCAATACTAATTGTTAATATGTTAAAGTTTAAACAATACGGACACCACGAAAAATAACAAAAACGCAGTGCTATTTACTTTGTGTTATTTTATAGGAAAAACTGATTACAAGGAAAAACGATTAAACTGTATATGGTAATATTTGTTGTATACACTAAGATAATTATTTAGAAAAAAATTTAAAATAATGAAATTTTCCAAAGCTATTTAATGTCTGTTAGTGAAGTTGTTTATATGTCTGTAAAAACATGAATTTGTTTGCGATCTGTCATCAACCTAAAAAATCTACAGTGAAAGAAAGTCTATTTTTGCTGTAGTAAAACATGTTTTGATTTATAATATGACAAAATATTTTCCTACACTACCTAAAATTACTGCTTTGTAATATATAAAAGTAATTGACGCACAGTTAATTTCTTTCCATTATAGTAAGTTCATTGCAAGACACACAAGACAAATTGTACCAAGAGATGGATGTGGATAGTTGAAACCGGTTCAGCATTGGCTTTAAAAAAAATACAAATTCATTCAATAGACACACACAAACAGTTTAGTATCCATAAATTTTTATAGTATCGTGAAGATTTATATTAAATAAACCAAATTGTCTCCTGAATGCAATTAGACACCTATTTTTATTTCATTGGAAACGTTTTGTTTGATTACTGATATCATTCGAAAAGGCTTTGATTTGAGCCAAAATAGGCCGACTTTTGTGCTCAATGGACAATAACGGGCAGCTTTCGAAATCAAGTTCAAAAGGATCTCTGTCTGGGATTCATAAATTATTAATGTAACTTCCTTATGAAGTATGAAATATTTTTATTATCTTTCTTATTTCGTTTTGAGAATAGTCTTGAGTCTGAAAGTACCATCGAGTTTTGGTTTCTATTTAATGCACACACATGACTCTGAAAATAATATAGTAAGAAGACGCTCACTAAGTTGTTATTTCATAAGTCTATAGAGAAGATAATTCGAAACCTAAAACAGGTTCTGTTAATGAAGAGGCACGTTTTTACTGTGACGTCACATAGTATATCTATTTAATCACAATAAACGAAATGGCCGTATTTTAATGCTAAATACTGTAAGTGAAATGTGACAATGGAATTCATTGAAATATACAAAGAACAAAAGAAAGAATACAAATAAAATCCCAGCATCCAAGTCACTAAATCAGCAATAATCCGATGTATTCGATCATCACAAAAGTTTCGTAGCCTCTACATAAGGCTTAAGGTAAGGTTTTAACTGACGGGAAAGCCTTAAACGTAATAATGGACTACTCATTGATTATTGTTTTACCTATACAATGAATAACAACCCTATACAACATTTCCAGAGACTCTAACCCCTGAAAGATATAGCGATACATCGTTGAATGTTCTACCGTCTAGATATTGTATGGTTTTATCTCGTATGTACGTGTTTCTGAGAGTATTATACGTAATAATCCTAAGTAGTTGGAGGCGTAGTTGTAATGCGACTTTGGTCTTCATTTTTATTTTAGTTTTTACATCCTTAAATTAATTCAGGAAATGTAGACATATGTAATAATTTATTTTTTTCACACGAAATTAATGAGGAAATTTTAGTTGGATTTGCATTTGACGTGTTAAATGGAACTTTGAGGTTAAAACAAAACATCCATAAAGAAAGTATTGCCCATAGAGTAATAACGGGACCAAAGTATTCTGCAATTATATGGATTTTTTATCACTGTATAAATCTTTCTATTGAACCACTTTTAGGAAAAGTACAATACGGGGCATTCAAAACGACAATTAATACGATTCATCAGGTATCCTCGAAATTGTCGTTCACGCCTAATTTATCTAACAAACACACACACAGGCACACACACACACACACACACACACACATATATATATATATATATATATATATATATGTATGTATATATATATATATATATATATATATATATATATATATATATATATTTGATGTTACTAACATGTATAATGACATACCTATAATGAAAACACTTGAAATAATAAAAAGTAATATAGATTCATTTGAAAAAGATAACACATTAACACAAGAAATAATAAATACATTAAAAGTCATAATAAATCAAAATTATTTTTTATATAATAATACAATTTATAAACAAAAGGATGTATTAACGATGGGCTCTCCAATGTCCTGCATATTATCGGAAATATTTTTACAAAATATAGACATTGAAATAGATAAGATTATTAAAACATATGATCAAAATGGACACTGGTTTAGATATGTAGATGATGGATTATACATATCAAATCATAATGGTTTAAATATTGACAAAATATTAAAATGTATAAATAATATACATGAAAATATAAAATTTACTCATGAATTTCAATAAAAAAATTAACTAAATTATTTAGATATTACAATTAGTAGAAATAATGAATCATTTAAATATAATATATATAGAAAACCAACGCAGACAAATCAAACAATACCTAATTATTCAAATCATCCATACAACCGAAAAATGGCAGTGCCTTATAATTTACTACATAAAATACACAAAATACCAATGAACTTAAATGATCAAATAAAAGAGAAAAATATAATATATCAAATAGGTTTAGAAAATGGATATAAAAGAAAAACTATAGATACATTAAATGATAACATAATAAGAAAACAGAAACTCGAAAATAACTTTGTACCTAATAAGAGAGAAAATATTTGGACAACTTTTACATTCACTAGTAACGAAATAAATAAAATTACAAGATTATTTAAAGAAACAAATTTACAAATTACATATAACACTGATAATAAAATTAAAAATTTAATAGACAATAACAAAAATAAAAATAATATTTACGAAAGAAATGGAGTATATAATATAAAATGTCAAACTTGTAATAAATTATATGTAGGACAAACAAAAAAGAAATTAAAAGAAAGATACAAAGAACATTTAAACGCTTATATCAAACCAAACATAAACAAATCAAATTTAGATACGCATTGTATTAATAATGGACACGAGTTTCCAGAAATAGAAAATATGAAATGAATAAAACAATTAAATAAAGGATTAAAAATGAATATATTTGAAACATTGGAAATTTATAAGCATAAAGTTAAAGACAAATTAATTGATGAACAAATTCAAGTGAGATCAAGGCACCAAACTATTTATAAGGTCATTGATGTTATAGAAAACATTACGTAAAGTACAATACTTATAAACATATGGTAGTTTGTAGCACATATGATTTAATTTTGTAAAAATATTTTATTAGATAATTATTTTCCTGAAGATGCTGATACTATTTTATCGGCGAAAAGCTTTGAATAAATATATTCATTAAAAGTATTCTTGTTTTTGAAATATTTTTAGTTTATTAACTATATTACAAGAAAACATATCACCCTATTTAATATAAATTAATATAATATGATATATATATATATATATATATAAAATATGGTGATATGTTCTCTTGTAATATAGTTAATAAATTAAAAATATGAAGATGCTGGTACTATTTTATCGGCGAAAAGCTTTGAATAAATATATTCATTAAAAGTATTCTTGTTTTTGAAATATTTTTAATTTATTAACTATATTACAAGAAAACATATCACCCTATTTAATATAATATATATATATATATATATATATATATATATATATATATATAAAATATTATATATATATATATATATATATATATATATATATATATATATATATATATAAAATATGGTGATATGTTCTCTTGTAATATAGTTAATAAATTAAAAATATGAAGATGCTGATACTATTTTATCGGCGAAAAGCTTTGAATAAATAAATTCATTAAAAGTATTCTTGTTTTTGAAATATTTTTAATTTATTATACATACATATATATATTTATTTATTTATATATATATATATTTATAGGCTTTGCAGAAGCATTTTTAATATTGATTTACTACTCAATTTACTGTATATTTGTAAAGAAATATATAACATATAATGGTTCGGGGCTTTCATCAATTTACCAATAATAATATTATCAAGATTTTCTCCCCTGTCGTCAGTTAAATCAACTTTGATTTTAGGTATGCAATAGTTACCTTCTGAACCATTATTGTATAGTATATTATAACAGAATATTTTTGAGTTATAAATAGTTCTTTATATGACTCCTTGTTTGATTTTAGTAGATATTGTTGTATGTGCGTGTGCATTTATTTGTTTTGTGTGTGTGTGTGTGTGTGTGTGTGTGTGTGTGTGTGTGTGCTTCTATGTAACGATAGTTTAACAAAGTCATCTTAGTACATTTTAAAATCGATTATTCACAAAGTATATATCGTTAGACAACAGGAGCAACGTCGTGAATAAAGGCATTATAAGACTAACAAATTAAAACTAGGCTCTAATATTTTTTTTCATGTAAAATATATAATTTATGAAATATTACAATAGAAATCTTTTAACAGTTATCGAAAACGTATCGTATAATACGATTTACTTATTTTATATCGTATAAGTAAAACAAGAAACATTCAAATGCTGTCTTTAAATTCAAAATATGTGTGAATTAAAATATTTCACATACATCCTACAGAAAATATTTTAAAATTAAATATTATTAAAAAAAGTAATCTTGTTTGTATTATCTTGACAAAAAAGCCACTTCTTACTGATTTATTCAGCAGAAGCGTTTCACACTAGGTCAGCGCATTTTTCAATGCTGTGAAATACTGACAAGACTGTTGCTCATGTGTGTTGTGTTGGTGTGAGTCTGTGGTGTATTTCTGTTCTATGGTGTGTTATTTTTCATAGAGTAGTTGGGAATTATGTGCACAAATATAATGTTTGATTGGGAGTGTGTTTTTTCATTTAGAATGTTGTGTGGCTAGTATTTATGGTGTTTATATATATATTATAGTTTTCTACTTTGTTTTAAATAAAGTTTTTTTACTTTTATTTATGTAATGTAGGACTTTTAGATTGGTGTCTATGTCAGTCTGTGAGTTTAGTGTGTTTTGAATGTATATGGAGAAATTTCATGTGGTTTGTGTCTTTTTTATCTGTTTTACGTGTTCTTCGTATCTTGTGGTAAAAGTTCTCTCTGTTTGTCCTATGTAAAAGCTGGGACAGTTGTTGCATGTAATCGTGTATACGCCTGCCCTTACGTGTTTATCCTGGTGGGTTTTTGAACTGTGAAGGTGTTTTTTTATTGTATTGGATGTTGTGAATGCTACTTTGTATTTAAATTTGCGGAACGTAGTAGCTATTTCTTGTGATGTGTTGTCGTGATATGTAAGTGTTATATGTTTCTGTGTTTTTTAGTTATTTTTTGTTCTTGTGTTATGTGCACGTTGTATTTTACACAGTATGCTGTCCATCAATGTGTGTTTATATCCGTTTTTTGGGCTATGTGTTTTATTGTGTTTGGTTCGTTTATTTTGAGTTCAAAATAAACTGTTCAAAAACTGAAAGTTAAAAAAAAGTTATTTTCAGTTTGTAAATATGTATTTAACCTCCAAAAAATACTAAAATATATGTTCTTATTAACAAAAATTGGAGTTTTACTTTCCTAACAATTGCTGAAATGTATGTCCATGTAGGAAGAATATAAAGGAAAATGTGAGTTATACATACAGATGCACAGCATTTGGCTTGTTAAACTACAAAGCGTGCCTTGGAAGATATATCAAGGATAAAGGTTATTACTATTCATCGTTTTTTCCTTCGAAAATATTTACTTTACACATTTTATTGTTTTAAACTATCTTATGTAAGTATTGTTTAACTTAATTCGAAAATGTTATTGTTAAAACATAATTGAATTAAATTATTTTTACTGTAAATACAAAAATATAGATTTTTTGTCTAAATATTTTATTTATAAAATATTGACCTGGAAATAGCCGTAAGTTATTAGAAAAAATACCTTCAAGGATCGTATTGGGGTTCTCACTATATAATTAAAGGTAGTAGGATACATTGTTTACTTCTTCTTAAATCCAAAACTCAATATGGCATTTTATTATTATGTTTTGATTGTTAAATGTTTAAAAATAGGGATTCTTGTTTCATATTAAAAAAGATTTATATCTAAATTATAATTCCCCTCAACTGTCTTATTAATTAGATGTCAATAAAAATCGTCAAAACTTTAATTCTTTTTTATTAGGCTAATTATTATCTTACTATACAGTAGGCTACTTTCAACACTTCCATTTAAATTAAAATGATTTTGTGAAAACGTACTGGCACACGATTCCTATCACAATGGTCGTTTTTTTCTGTTTTCTTCTCCTTATAATTTTTTGTGTAACACTAATAAAGATAAGTGGGAGCTAAAAAGGTTTTCTCACAGTAAGTTTTATACAACTTCAAGAAACTTGTGAAATCCTCAATTTTTTGTAAACAAATTTTTATAAATTTATTGAAAATAATACTTTTTGACATAGTACGACTGGTATGTTTTGCACGGGTATAGAATCGCCATATCCGTTACCCTTTGCGAGACGCTCTTCATATTTTACCTTAAATTAGGTGGTAACGTCTGATTTCATGTAACAACTGATTTCATGTAACAACTGATTTTTGTAATAAGGTATGTTGTAGAACAGCTGTTTTACTCGTAGTTTATGTTATTTTATTTATTGTACATTGTGAAGTTAAAATATTGTTATTAAATATGTTTTATTAGGTACTACACAAAGCTATTTATGTTTCGATATATCTTACTAAAATCAATTCAATACAACGGTGATAAGATATATGTTTTCATTTTAATTATGGAAACGAAAACATTTTTAAGTGGAAGTACATTTTTCCCAAAACAGGTTTAATTAGATTCCCTAAATACAATATTTATTCCGGAATTATTCAAAATCTAAATAATAATTCATTTAAATAAATTTTGTTTATTATTTGCTACAGTAAATATATTCTAAAAAAAACCTCTATTAAGTGAATTCTTCAAATGAAATAGTTACTTCTATAGACCTGATGTTTCATTTATTTATTTAACAACATCCTACTAAATTAAATTTGGGTAATTTTTTATAGTTAATAAAATGGGAATACATTTTAGAACTAATTCTTAGAAACAGGAAATCTATGACTTTCGGTTAAACATTACTGTCTTCAAGAATAACCTTTGAGTAGTGTATGTAAACGTATATTATCTGGACGTATTTCAAGCTGCGTGTAAGTTTTCATGCCACAGACAGTTAGAGTTCAGTTACGAATTACCCACAAATATAAAGTGATTAATCAATAAGAAAACCAGAGAGATAGCAGACGGATGATTTATATTGCACTTAAATAAGAGGTTTTTACCTCTAACGGAAGGAGACAAAGGGTGATAAGGAAGAGACAAGGAGGGGTTTACCTCGAGGACGTACAAGTTGAAAGTGTCGTGGGAATAATTAAACATCAACGTTTCGTCTCTAGGCGAACTGAGTTAATTTCCGTGTTATAGTGTTAGCTGTTTGTAGCAACCGGAAGTGTTTCAAATACATCTGCTGCAACTCGTTTAAACTTATTTGTTTAAGAAAGTAATTATATTTTTATCAATGCATCATACAAAAAAACTTCCAGCGTCTTTCACACTTTTTTAAAAAATCTTTTCCCTCACATTTTTTTTATTTTATGTTCTAAAAATTAGCTTCTTGATGAACAAGATACTATAAAGTAAATTTTCTTTTTAGAAATGAAGGTTTTCTTATATTATTATAATATTTATTAGTAATAAAATTCATAAAAATTAAGTAATCTATATTTAGTTGGAGGATTATGTTATCAAGTGTTATATTTATTAGTTAGGTGTATATATACTTGACATTTTACGTTATCCATTGTTTTTCCGTTGCACTGACTTTATGAAGTTAATATATTACTTACAATAGTAATATATTAATTTCATATATATATATATATATATATATATATATATATATATATATATATATATATATATTGCACTATACTACAAACTAAACTGAAGCTGCTTCAATGGAAACCAATGCTTCCTAAAGTAACAAACATAAATGTGGTAATGGAATTAGGTAAAGGGTAAACATTATTGCATATGAAAGTTCAAAAATTTACAAACCTAATGTTACATAGAAATAATTCAATGATCTAATTAAGTGTGACCTTAAAACATATTTCCATGTAAACTACAAATTGACGGATAAGGTTTCGGTAGTATAGTGTGGGTTTACGATAAAAATGACTACATTGTAAAGAAATATCGACATTGTAGAATCTGTATTTGAGCCTTTCAGTTGTGGCTTTAGACAGGTTAACAGACTTCTGATAAGGCTTGGAACAGAGGTTGCCGAAAAGCGTAGAGCAGCGTTGAGTGATCCACCTCTCTCTTTCCATACCTCTCCCTCTCTCATACACACACAGAGAGACATATATATACATGTAAAGAGAGAGAAAGAGAGAGAGAGAGAGAGAGAAAGAAAGAGTGAGAAAGAGAATTTTTATTCCTTCTGTTCAGTTATTTTATAGAGAAACGCTAATATTTTGAGTCCAATAATAATAAGACCAGCATCAAATAATTGTATCACATATTTGAAATAAAACATATATGTAAATAAACTCCTCTAGAAAATGGAATAGTGTTAGATGTTCACAGTAATCATTGGATATTGGATTTAGGTTAAATAAGTACTAATTCAGTAGCGGATTAAAAAAAATATTTTGAGGTTAGCTGGTTGTGGAATTTTAAGAAGAGCCCCCCCACGGAAAAGTGTTAGGAAATATGGGAGTGGTATAGTGTCGAAATATTGTATATTGTAAACTCTGTGACATTACTCAATTATAATTAACCTCATTTACCATATACTATATTCTTTTACATTTTCAGGATTATTTATTAGTTCATTACTTGCATTTAGTTTATCATAAATTATATGATCGTACGTCAACTGCATTTTTATTGGGTGTAATTTGGCCAACTTTTTTAATAAATTCAAATGATTCAAGTTTAATAGATTATTGTGTGTACTCAGTAAATAAAGCCCACTAAACCTATCTTCTATCACGGCAGACCTTACATTTGTCTGTATGAGTTTCGTTGTAGAAGAGCTTCTTTCCCCGAGTAACCGAACAAACTTAATTGTCGGGTGAGACTGGAGGAATATTTTCTTCTTTCCACTGCTCCCGCTACATTGTTTCCTAACTTTAATTTACTGACATCCTCACAGTATTTACTTCTTTGAAGTCCATTTCATTACACTGCCCTGCAAAGACCGGTATAAGACCAATAATGCAAGCGCCCCAATTCATTTTATACCAGAGAACCACCTATTTATTACACTTTGGGTGACCGTAATTATTATTAATTATAGTGCTTTATTGTAGTGATAAATACGAGTTTTAATTGCATTATATTAATTAAAGGGAAGATTTAAATTACGTTCGCAATCATCGGAAATGGTTTCATCCCTAGTTTTGTTTTATGGACAAGAAATTATTCCTTTTTTATAACTTTGGTTGCTTGAGTCCCAAAGCCACCCCTTAAATCCGCCCCTACAATAATATGTAATCATTACCGTTAAAAAATACATAACTACGTACGGACGTTTTAAAGTTTACGTATTACAGTAGAGAGAAAAAATAAGCTGAAAAGGTAGTTTACGTGACGCTAAGTATAAAATGTATCAGTTTAATTGATTCTTCTAAGGAACCTGTTCCTACACCTTATCCACACGTTTAGTAACATTCTAGGATTTAATTTTAAATTTACTAAAATAAATTTGTTTACGGATTTGTTTGTTATTTGTACCTATTTTGTCTTATTTAGAGTACTATAAATACCTGCCATTCCCAGCATCGTCACACTCCCCGTTGACGCGTTTCGGAGGACCTACATCTGTCAGAACTTTTAATGAACTGCTTTTTTAGGAACTATTTTTTCTGAATCTGTATTTTTTAGTAAATAGTAAGAATTTTCTAACGAAAGAAATAATTAGCAAACAATTTTAATTGAAAATGATCAAAAATAAAACAGAATAGCTCAAAGAGGAAAGTTATAGATATGAATGGTGCACAATTGGAAATGTTTTAAATAAAGTGCAGGTGTTTCATATGAAAAATAACATTATATTTATATGTTAACATTTGTCGATAATCAACTGTATTTGAACCAAATCAAGTAAACATCAGTATTTTATACTGAAATGTATTCATAAAACATATTAGTTTAAATAAATAAAGCGAATTCCTAAAACTTGAAAGCGTATATCTATACTTGATGGATAACATTTAATATAGATGTTACACGAAAAGTTCAATAAAATACGCAGAGTGACTTTCTAAATTTTTTAAAATACTAGAATATTAAAATATTAAAACTTTTTTAGGTGGTTTTTAGGAATTTATACTTTTAATTATGTTTTTAAACTTAAAAAGCACTATCAGAAATTGAATCAATAAATAAATTCGCAATAAATAGACAAACAATTTTGTTTTAAAGGTTTCTATGAAAAAACAAATACATTATACACAATGTATTAGAGTTGTAAATACACTGAAAGGATATAGACATACACAAAGGTGTATAAAAGTAATAGAGAAACCAATTAGGAGCTAGAACCGATATTTTTCTATGGAATTACGAATAAGAGGTGAATTAAAGAGGATGAATTTCGTAAAAGTCGAGAGAAAGAGCGAGAAAAAGAATTATGTTACAAACCTGAAAAAAAAATAGTAAGGAAGGGAAGTCCTACAAGATAGTCGTTATATATACGTCGCAATAACTTCAAATATCAACTTAAGGAAAACATAAAAGTGTGGAAGAGATTTGAAGATGAAAAACAGGATGTACGAGGAGAAATAAAATAATAGCTGCTATCCTCTTACAACTTGGCAAAGTAAAATATATTTACTGGTAAATTACATTTTTTGTTCAAAACAATTCCACACCGCAACAGATTTCGAAAAATTAATCTGTTTTTTTTTTTTTTTAAATAAAAGTCAGAAATGTCTCTATTCTTAACTTAAAAATAACAAAATGTGCTAAAACATGGTTCTAAGCAACCCATTTCACAGTGTATACGTTTTTCTATTTTATTTCACGTTACAGTGCTCGTCTAGTCATTATTGGGAAATGTACCACTGTATAATTAGAGATGTGTGTTTTGTTGAAACAAAAGATGTATCAGTTATTTACATTTCACAATAGCGAGTAATTAAATTAAATTAAAATACTAAATTACTCTTCAAACACAATTCAATTACATTTAAACACTACTCATGTGTAGAAAACGTAATAACGAATGCAATATAAAAACTGGTTGGTGTTTTGAATTTATTATAAACTCATATTAAATATATGTAATTACTCATAATTGAATAGAAAATTTAAACGATTTTACCTCCGGCAGAAACATTGTTAATCCATTAAGTTTAAACTGATAGTTTTTTTAATAGAAATATAATTGAATAAAACATAAATATATTATGTGTAATGAAAACAAATATTCATTATTATATCAGAATTGAATTAAACTGTGTGATTGTAAGCTTGTGTTTTTGTAATGAATCACTCTACTTTTTTATATCTGTTATTAAAGAGACTGTTTCCTCCAACGCCAAATATTATTTAAATACGCGGGTCCGTCTAATTAAACAATGAAGGTGCATTATATGACATTTTCTATGCTTTAGGCAAAAACATGTTAAACCTTATATTGGCAAAAATCTATACTATAAATTGTGTTTTTATTTTCGTAGCATAGCAATATATGTAGGTTGATTAGATGAATATATATATATATATATATATATATATATATATATATATATATCGCAATATGTATTCTTGTGTATTAATAAAGAACTAAGTCAAAATACAAATACAAGAATTATAATTGAATTTACAATTCAAAGCTTTTCGTTGGCCAATAGTACCAACATCATCAGGAATATTGAATTGTAAATTCAATTATAATTCTTGTATTTGTATTTTGACTTAGTTCTTTATATATATATATATATATATATATATATATATATATATATATATATGTAGTCGCAATATGTATTCTTGTGTATTAATAAAGAACTAAGTCAAAATACAAATACAAGAATTATAATTGAATTTACAATTCAAAGCTTTTCGTTGGCCAATAGTACCAACATCATCAGGAATATTGAATTGTAAATTCAATTATAATTCTTGTATTTGTATTTTGACTTAGTTCTTTATATATATATATATATATATATATATATATATATATATATATATATATATATATATATGTAAATATATATGTATATTTATCTATATAAGAATGTAAATATATATATATATATATATATATATATATATATATATATATATATATATGAAGTTAATATATTACTATGTAAGTAATTTTATCCACCATTAAGTGCAATAATTTTACCTTAATGGTGGATAAAATTACTTACATAGTAATATATTAACTTCATAAAGTCAGTGCAACGGAAAAACAATGGATAATGTTAAATATCAAGAATATATATATATATATATATATATATATATATATATATATATGTAAATATATATGTATATTTATCTATATAAGAATGTATATATATATATATATATATATATATATATATATATATATAATTCCTCTTCTTCATTATTATTTATTGAAATCAACTCTATAATTACTGTACGGGTCGTTATTTTCAGTAAAACCTTTTTAAAAGCACGAATATGGTTTTGCATTTTCTTTGTTGAAACCTTTCTAACATCTAAACGCTTGCAGACGAGAAGGTTTAGGAGCAGAAGTAAGTCATTTTACGAATGAGCAGGCTAAGAAAACAATTAATCCCCTTTTCAGCGTTACTAACCTCAAAGTCAACCCAGGCAAGTAGAATCTTTGTTTGAATCCTTGTTTTATCATTTTAATCTTTCAAGACAAAGGGCCTTGATAACAAAGTGGCTAAGATTGTTTTTATCCTGCGCTAAACATAAATACTTTTTCAAATATTTGAAATGAACTGAGGAAGACCGATATTAATAACAAAACGAGTAGTTTAAACGGCCAAGTAGTTTATTTCGTTTTGCAATATTATACACTGCACTAAATAAATGAAAGAACCAAGTCTAAATGTTTATCTCGCTACACCATTACAACACAAAGCTACATTTTTCTCATTGTATCATCATTATCATTTATCGTCATTTAACATCATTAGATTGTTGTGACGTAACCTCCTAATATTAAATACACAATTATATAATAAATATACAATAAATGTATCTATACAGATTAAATGTTACTCTAAAAGACATAAATTACAGAAGCCAATATTACGCTGTGAATTAGACCCAATCCTCAATACATTGGTAATGGAACACATATGGTTGTATAATTGTATATCTTGATACATTTGGGCATACTGTGAATAATTGCACATGATCAATACATTGGTAACAGAACAAATATGGTTGTATAATTGTAGTGACAAGTAAATATCAATATACACAATTAATCTGTGGTGAAAGTTAAACTAAAGGTAATAATGAGTGGATTTAGCCTATAACTGCCATTACTAAAACCAAGTAAAAGTAATCAAACGGTACATTATAAACCACGTAGTAAGTAACGTGTATTGTTAATATTTAATAACTAATTTCTTTAATGTAAAAACGTGTAAAAAGGTTTTTCTCAAATTTTGGATTAAAAATATATAACTCATTATTACCATTATACTGGATTAACTACAGGAACATACTTTTAATTATAAAGAAGCTATTATTCTTCTTAATTTAAAAAATATTTTATAATAAAATTTTAACCTTATCGTATAATAAATAAAATATTATAAGCTACTTGTTATAACAGTTGTTCTCTCTATACCATTACCTATGATATAAAATCAGCTGTTTTATGAAACCATATGATGTAAATTTACTTTTACAATTGTATAAAAATCGACGTATTAGAGCATCTCGTGAGTGCTAAAAATATTTCTCTGTAGAACACATTCACAGCGACGCCTGGGATGGGAAACGGTCAATTTACAAATATTGCATGACACATAAGTTATACATGAGATAGGAAATCATTAAAAAAAGATTTTTGCTGAGGTTAGGTTGGCCACACCGTCAAAAACAAAGAATCAGAGAACGTTGGAAGTATCGATTTGCACTATACATATAAAGTAATAAAAAACCCATACAAAGTAAATGTCCTTATAGTCATCAGAGATCTTCCTGCAACCACGTTGAGAGTATCAGTGATCAACAACTGCTAACTTTATTTATTTAGACATCTATTAGGTCTATATAAAAAAGCGAATGCCATTGATTTAATTGGATGTTAGGATATAAAACTACTAATCGCTCGTCATGGATGATGACAACGTATTGGTGAAACATATCTAAAGACATTAAAGGATTTGTTGTTGAGAGAGTTGTGTTTCTAAGCCAAGCTCAAAACTGTATTACTGAACGACTTTTTATGGCTTGTTTAAACTTTAACCATGGGATGCATTCACGGGCGTCGATAAGACACGTGTCGATATTTGTCAACGATTTCTCAAACTCGTTTATTTTCAGCAACATTTACATACTACAAAACTCTGTTTAGAAAAACTATAGATTATAAAAAATAAACAGCTAGTTTATACTATTTATTTATTATTATTAAAGTTTATATTATTAAATACAAAAATATACTGAATCATTTCTTACCAGGATTTTATATATTATTAACAATATAAAAGATAGAAAATAGCTAAATTAACTTATTAAATGTTACAGCTCCTTTTTTTATGAAGGGAAATAATTTTATAAAAAGAGAAAGACTAATTGCATAGAGTTTTTGCTTTTAATCACCATAAAGAAAAGAGATGAGCAATTTAAAATATAATAATTTGAATGAAATTACTTTAAGCTGAGTACATTTATTAAACAGAATTTACTAATGTCGTTCAATACACTAGAGGAAGTTAGTAACTTACTATGATATAAAGGAATGAGCAATAGGTTTTTAATTTTAAGTTTATATAAAATAGGGACAATTAAAATAATAAAATGTCGATGTAACATTGCCTTTATTATTTATGTAAAGCTCATTACAATTCATTAACAAATATAGAATTTATTTCATCCGATTTCCCTAATTAATTATGCTATGAATTAGTTAACCAATTGCTCCACCACTTTTAAAACTTGTCGAAAGTAATAAAATGCAAATCGGATGTCAATGCCTCAGTGAGTTGTTTACGGTGGGAATATCGATTCTGAAAAATATTTTCTGTAGTTATCCTTGACAGAAGAAGAAAAAACTACAAGCCATAGATGGTTTGAAGAGATGAGAGGGGTCTCAGTGATGAAATCACAGATGGAAACGACTTGTAGCAGCAAACCAATCTGTGTATGCATGATACCTCTGGGGAAATAGCGGAGCAAACACAAGCCATCAAGATCACGCATCCCATCAAACATTGGATTTTACATAAAACAATTTATGTTAGACTTTCCTATAGCAGATGAATGAAACATTCGTTTTTAAATATGTTCTTTTCTCAAAGACAAAAATTATAATATTAACTTGAGTGGACACTTAGTATTTGCATTTAATTACACTTTTGTTAAAGCAAAAGAAGAGAAAGGGAGAATATATATATATATATATATATATATATATATATGTATACGAATATAAATATTTATATTAATGTACGTATAATTTTCATTACTAGAATCCTGTAATTATTTTTTAGTCTATACAATAATAAATTAAACTCTTATATTTTGTATAAACCTTTCACCGTTGACGTTACTAGATTGGGTAAATTATTCATTGATTTGAAATATTAAAACACAATACGCTCGTGCAATATATCATCTAATATTTACATATTTTGTATGTTTATAATTTTAAATCTTGGTATATATTCATTGTATTGCTTCGTGAATTTTTTAATTATATACACATCAGTTTTACATGGAAAATATGTGAATGAATAATGGATTATATAATTAAATTTGTTTTAAAAACAGTGTCACTTTTTCCTTATCATATTAAGAAATCTTTAGTGACTACAGTTACACAACTAAAATTATTAAATAATTATAAAATCTTGCTACAAATATTTACACCTCTTTATGTATGTTTTGCCAACGCAGTTGACTTCATTAGACAGTCTAATATCCAAATTTATAACATTTGATGATGCTATTTGTAAGAGAAATGAACATGAATAGAGGTTAAATAATTGTTGGAAGAATTGATAATTGTTTATTATGTATTTATAAATTTATTTTATAATAAACATAGCAATTGTTACATTCTCTTATTTCTGTATGCTGTTAATTGTTACATAAAATGTATTTCTGTTTAGTCGCTTATGCAGTTGATAGAACTGATATATATATATATATATATATATATATATATATATATATATATATATATATATATATATACTCGTTTCTTAATAACACTAGAATCAGTTAATATTTTCTGGTAAAGGTTAAATACCTGCCATTTATTTATCATTCAATTGTTAGCAAGTTTATTTTATGTGACTCACCTTACACAGGTGAGAGCTGTTAGTGTCTTATTATTTATTGTAGCAAGGCAGGAATGGTTTTTACTTTAATCCCCTACCCTCGTTATGTTCTTTGTTGGAGTGCCTACCTTAGTATGCTCCGGGTGTGTATCTTAGCATAACAGATTAAATATCCCTCAATATTAGGGCCTCTCTGGTAAATGCTGCTATTTAACCCATATCTGTATGATCTGCCTATCCATGATGTTCTAGCCGTGATGAGATTATCTGATTGGATGGACTGAACAAACCCCAAATTAAAAGCACAACCCGATTCAATTAAAATGTAAAATATTACTGTTCAACGTAAATAAATCCATTTTAATTTTCCGTATTACGCTATTCAAATGAGGCGTTGAACTATCAACGTAAATGTTTGTGAAGCAATTTGCAAATTAGCTCTCAGACACTAGCCGCGTAGTTAGGCCACGCTATTTACATTATGTAAAGTAATTGCAGTGCATATTGAGAAAGCCCCAGGGGAGAGCGAAATCGTACGGAGGTAAGTCCGTAGCAAATAGTGAAAACAATGAGTGCAGATTTTGTATTTAGCTCAGAACTAGTTTTACACGATTTGATTTATTGTAAAATTACCTTAAACAAATCTTTAGTATTTAATTTACATAGAATAGCTTTAGTAATATTTTATATTTATTTTTCGATGAAAAACATATAAATACACACTGAAAGTAGAATTTAAAAATAAAATTAACACGTATAATCAACATAGCCAAATACTAATATATTTAAACTTAAAAATCTATTTTAAACAGACAATATATTAGGAACGTAGGCGCTACAAATTATTTCAGAATTTTAGTAATAAAAATTATAATATATCTTATAAAATCAATGAAATAATTATTTACAGATTAGTTAAAATATTTAGTATGTAAATAAAGGTTTTTGCGGTTATAGTTAAAGTAGATATTTTAAAAAATAAATGTTTCTAAGATATTCATATATGTCTTCGATATGTTACTTCTACTGTGAAATTTGAATAATAATTTGTAGCTATTTCTTTTTCGCACTACTCTATTCTCAAGTATAATAAACAGTTCTTGATGGCTTCCTCTTTCGCAAACCTCAAAACTTGAATGATATACAAATCTTTGCTATCCGCTGTCACAATCATGCAATTCCCTCTGGCAGCTATCATCATTAGACAGCCGTTCCAATATATAAAACTAAAATAAAATAACACAAATTAATTTTTTTTATCACATTTTTAGAACTAAAATTTGTTTTAAGACAACCTAATTAAAAGTGATTTATTTTTTTCTACAATGTATACCGTAGTCAATTACATTGTATAGAACTCTCAATCACAAAGCAATGTTAAAACAATATTATCTTCAAAAACACTAAACAATATATTGTTTGACCTGTTTCTTTATATTCGATGTGCCCGAATTTATTCGAAAATCTGAAGATGTCTTTGTGCTTGATTAAATACTAATGATTTTTTTTTTATAATCAATAATAAAGTCTATATATCTGAGTATAGTTTTCTGTCTTTAATAACGTTACAATATTCTCCTCTTTTGATCCGTTACGCAGCAGTGACTCCATTCTCAAAAGTTAGATTCTCCAGTTCTCAAAGGGAGTACGATTTAAGTGTTGAGATTGGAGTCACTCCGAAACGTGCCAACAGAGGAGAATATTGTAACGTTAGGAAAGGCAGAAAAATGTACTCAAATTGTTGAAGTATTTCTAACAGAAATGAAGATGAGTACATTAATAATAATAAAGTATGTTACATAAACTTATACTAAGGTAGGGCTAAGTAGTTTGTCGCATGTTTGTGCTTCTTTACGTCATAGTTTTTCTAGGTTAACATCACAAACGAAATATTGATGAACGATCGTTTTTCAAATCAGCAAACCTTTCTTCAATGTTATGTCTAGCACCATTGCTAATGAGGGATTTCTAACAGCTGTCATTGGGTCTTTTAATAGATCTAGTCCCACTCGTAGCATATTCAGCGGAATAACGTGGGCATTTATCCTTGTTAATTATCAGGATTGCTTATTTCCTGACATCAGCAGTGCAATCTAAGTCGGGATCGATTGAAATTAACCCTTCAACGCTGCGACGACTAGAGATAGATTTTAAATAAAAAGATATCTACATCAGTAAATAAAGAAGGAGTAGCAGAAGGAGGCTCACACCATTGTTTCTATAAATTCTGCTCAAATACAAATCCGAACATTTCCTAGTTTATAAAACCATTACATCATATTAGTTCGACACTCAACAAACATCTCAGAAAATAGTGGCTGATACTCAACAATTTAATATTTCAAGTGACGTTCGAAATACAAGTGTTTGAAGCAATACTAACAGTATTCACCAACATTTCCGCAGTTGTATTGTATTCAAGAGCTGCGTCGTTATTGGGAAGGGTTCTAATGTTGGTAAGCCTGTCGTAGCTGTGGCTCAATACACAATCCAGTCAGTCTCTTCATTTAAACGTTTTATATCTCAATGTAATGACGAATTGAGATCATTAGGTTCATTAAGTGTTTAGACACACTATCTTCAGGCATTATTAGAACATGTGCATACCATCTACTTTGTCTGGTAGCAATCTAGTTTATTGTAGTATGTTTCTCTTAAACTACTTCTCTTATTGTTCAATTATTTACTCTTTGTAGTTTTGATTTATTTGACGAGCGTTTACATATATCTATTTATATTATTTCAAGCTTTTGTGTATTTATCCTTCACATTCCATACCTTACTGCTGCAGCTGAATACGTTTGATAATTGTGTTATATATATTATGTGTGTGATTTTGTTTAACATGGTTTAATCTCAAAGGAAACAATGAAGAGTGGAATTAATTTCCTTCTCTGGTCGGTCATTTCTTCTATCAACTCATCAGTATTTCTTCCATTACCCAGGTCTTTAGATCCGTTTGTAATAATCAATATTAGGTCTTCTGGTCTCCCGCATTTAGACATACCCTATTTTGTTTTCCTTGTGTTTATTTCCATTCCAATATTCCCTATTCCACGAGTAATTTCCCTGTCATGTATTCAATATTATCTCATTCTTGTGCTATGATGAGTTGATTATCTGTTAATTACAATGTGTGTCTATTAATGTTATTCATTGTTTGTCACATGCTCTTGGAATTACGTTTCCAATTTTTAAAATATATTTCTAATTTTTTTATCATTTTATGTTTAAGAATCTTTAGCGATATAATGTATTAAAAATATAATTTTTGATGTTATTTTAATTATTCTTTTAAAATGTCCTCTATGTATACCTCTATTTCCCTCATAAATGTTATATAAATATAATAAATTTAATAACACTTCTCTCAATATATATTTACGTTCGATTTGCACCAGCAATTTTATGCTGGCGGGATTCAATGCTTTTGAAATATGTCTCTATAAAGCATTACTTTATGAAGAAGAGCTTGTGTTAAGCTGTGGTGGCCGGCCTTTGTGCGTTGCTAAGTAAAAGCTGTTCACAAAGTTTGTGCGCACGCAAGTGTTTTCCTTCAGCCGCCTTACAAAAGCGCCTAAAAAGGTGAGTCTGAATAATGTATTGACAATATAGTGTTAATTAAAATCTTTTAACAGCAATATTTAATTTAGTCATCGGTATTTCACCCCAAAAGGTTTTCAGGGTTTTAAAACAAAATTAACATTTGTATTTTGACAGATACTATTTTAGCGACTATGACTTTGGTACAACCGAACTGGTTTACAGCAATCGGAATGAGTGAAATCTATTTATTTATTATTTTTGTTTAACTACCAACTACCTAATGCGATGATACTTAATAGCGATAAATGTTTTTATAATTTTTCATTGTTTTGACATTTGTCGTTTTGGGATATTTTACCGCTGACGAAAGAACATCAGCTGATTGACTCATACATCAGCTGATTGACTCATACATCAGCTGATTGACTCATACATCAGCTGATTGACTCATACATCACCTGATTGACTCATACATCAGCTGATTGACTCATACATCAGCTGATTGACTAATACATCAGCTGATTGACTCATACATCAGCTGATTGACTCATACATCAGCTGTGAAGGAGTTTTTAAACTGAATAAATATAATAACACTATAAGCTCACTCAAATACCTTTCTAACTCTAAAACATAAAATTTGTTTTGTAAATTCTATGGTCAAAGCTCAACTTGGAGATTGAAAGAGTCTAAACCGTTATCTACAATAGCAATAAATACTTCGCCCTACTATATCATGATATAACTATAATGTATATGAGGAAGAGATAAATCTATCATCTTTGTAGAATTCAATAATTTTTTTCTAGAATCCTTAAGTCGCAATCAACTATTATATCCACTTCACTATATTACCATTTTGCC
This sequence comes from Prosapia bicincta, assembly GCA_036971475.1. Classification (NCBI taxonomy): domain Eukaryota; kingdom Metazoa; phylum Arthropoda; class Insecta; order Hemiptera; family Cercopidae; genus Prosapia; species Prosapia bicincta. The sequence continues at coordinate 3,314,096 of JBAIZL010000010.1, forward strand.
TAATTTTTTTTATCGTCTTAGTCAGTCAACAACTATCCTTTTTCATTTTTGTCGATGACGTGCTGCATATTCGAGCTATTGATAAACTTAAACGCTGAGTTGTCTAAGATACCGTGTTGTTTACGCCCAAAATTTAAAGTAATTTTGGGATTTGTATTTTGTGATAATAATAAATTGATTAGACAGAAAAGGGTTATGTTTCTATAAAATATATAATGGAAATTTATAGTTCACTTTACCGGGGCTGCTATAGGTAATATAAAAAAGTTCGGAAATTACAGTGAATTTCCAAATGGGTATAGCTATGTAACCAGAACACATCTAGTACGATGTAATTGGTTAATAATTATCTTCATAATCTTTGTCATTATCATTCAAACTTAAGGCGCTGGGTATCACACCACTTAATGTGGGTATCACACCACTTAATGTGGGTATCACACCACTTAATGTGGGTATCACACCACTTAATGTGGGTATCACACCACTTAATGTGGGTATCACACCACTTAATGTGGGCATCACACCACTTAATGTGGGTATCACACCACTTAATGTGGGTATCACACCACTTAATGTGGGTATCACACCACTTAATGTGGGTATCACACCACTTAATGTGGGTATCACACCACGTAATGTGGGCATCACACCACTTAATGTGGGTATCACACCACTTAATATGGGTATCACACCACTTAATGTGGGTATCACACAACTTAATGTGGGTATCACACCAGTTAATGTGGGTATCACACCACTTAATATGGGTATCACACCACTTAATGTGGGTATCACACAACTTAATGTGGGTATCACACCACTTAATGTGGGTATCACACCACTTAATATGGGTATCACACCACTTAATGTGGGTATGACACCACTTAATGTGGGTATCACACCACTTAATGTGGGTATCACACCACTTAATGTGGGTATCACACCACTTAATGTGGGCATCACACCACTTAATGTGGGTATCACACCACTTAATGTGGGTATCACACCACTTAATGTGGGTATCACACCACTTAATGTGGGTATCACACCACTTAATGTGGGTATCACACCACTTAATGTGGGTATCACACCACTTAATGTGGGTATCACACAACTTAATGTGGGTATCACATTTTATTTTGAGTAATAGACCCAAACCAACTGGGGAATATCTTGGACTATTTTTAGAGAACTCGTATATTCAAAAAGCAGATTTAAATTCCATAATTTTGAAAATTTTAAAATATTTAAAAATTTTATATTGCCTACATCTTATCATAATTAACAATTTTCTACAGCAAGATAGCTCATAAATATTAACTGCATTTTTTCTTTAAATATCACAAAGAGAAAAGAATTATAAAGAGGTTTAGGTTAACAACTATCTCAGATGTATCTAATAAGTAAAAAACTAATTGGAATGATCTACGATTTTGCGTTCAAGGCGAAAGTGATCTCAAGACTCTAAGACAAATACAACTAAATAAATTCAATAATACCTTGACAACATTACTGCCAGAGTTATACGTTGTGAAACACGTGTAGTTAGATAAATAGAGGATGATAAAATATGGTTTTGAATGATGTGTCGTTCTTACGAGATAATTAAAGAAAAGTGCACTTTAAAGAATGGGTTTAGAACAAAATACAATAAAATTATAACCTAAAAATGTATGCAATTAAGTGATGTAATTTTGTTGTTATGTATAATTAATTCTGTTACAGGATGCCATTTTATTGAACTTTTAATTAAGTATGCATCGTGTAAGAACTAAAAGTGATGATATCAGTTTGTACAAACATTATTACACACCATTTTAATCACTCGCTACGTAACTGAGTAAATTAGCTTATCGTAATCAATATTACATTCTTGGTAGTGGAGCGTTCGTTAATGAAAAGTACATTTTCAATAACAGTCTGTTTTCAGAGTAGAATTACCAGGCTATTAAAAAATAATGAGTTTGGTTCCATAGTTATAACGCAATGAAGATTCTATCTCTAGACTTAGAAGTGATTTGAGTGAAAGATTAATAAAAGTTAATGTAAATAAAATATAAATAGACTCTCTCTCTCTCTCTCTTTCTCTCTTTCTCTCTCTCTCTCTCTCTCTCTCTCTCTCTCTCTATATATATATATATATATATATATATATATATATATATATATATATATATATATATTTATATATATAAAAAACCAAGTCAAAATACAAATACAAGAATTCTAATTGAATTTACAATTCAAAGCTTTTCGATGGCTAACAGTACCAACATCATCAGGAATATTAAACAATTAAAATTAACATATGAGCAAATTAGATCAAATAAATAGCTATGCCAAATCAATTACAATGTTAAGAATTTTTTTGGTTCTTTATATATATATACATTTTATAAACATTTTACAAAACCATTATTTTCAAAGCTCTCTACTAAAGATTTTCACAAACCTAAATTGTCAGCATTTTCATGAGGTAGATAAATAGTTTTTATCTTGAGATATACAAAACCAAACTTAACCAATGTCTTCACTTAACAGGTAAAGGAGCTCTTGATTCTATCGAATATGAAGGTTTGGCGAAAATCTTTTAAAAATGTTGTTTTAAAGTTATTATGGTAATATATAACATACTATTTTAGTAATAATAAAGTAAACAATATTAGGAAAATAAAATTTATGTATGCCCTTATTAACTGTACCGAGACAACTAATGCATATGTAGCAGTCACTAAATTGCTTTTGGATATATTTAAATTATTGATAATGAAGCCTATTGAATTGTTTTATATTTTATCCATGATGATTGTGGTTTTGTCGCAGTAATGAAGGCTCAATTTCATAAACGAAACCACTTTAACATTCTACGTTTTGTGCTCTACATTCAATTGTTAATCATTGTCTTTGCAAAACCCACATTGAAATAGAACTATTAACATCAATTTAGTATGAAATTATATTAACAGAAAAAATGTAGCAGTGGTTTCTGTTAAATATAAAATATGGTTTATTCACTATACACGCAGAGTTTTGTGTTTCTGTGCTGAAGCTGTCTTTATACTCGTGAAACTTTTAGTAGGTACTGTATTACGTAACATGATAATAATTTCCATTGGATTATTCCCCTCTCCCTTCCGATGATTACACACCAATAATCAGCAATTGAAACAGTGTAACGGATTGAAGTATTAAATAATCCAACTATCCGCCGGTTTACCGCATACAATTTGCGCTTGTGGTGTGAATGCAGAGTGCTATTGTGATAACAAATGTTTATAAATTCTAGCATTCATAATACATTGTTTTGTATATATGGAAAATATCTTGGACTCAAATTATGATAACTATTATTTAAGCTGAAATTGTATACCAAATGCTTATCTATATTTATTGAAAACCTTATCCGATATTCTATAAATAACGATTAATGTTTTGATCGAGAAGGCATTATAAATAATTTCAGTAATGTGGAGTTATACGTCTATCATTTTTTTCATATTTTTAATACCAATATTGACGAACAATTATAGAATACTGGAGTTTGAGACAACGTTTATCTAGTCTTCGAACATTGCTCTACGTTTCGAATCCAAACTGGATTCATCTTCTAGAGAACCACATAAAATCAGTCATTTAAAAATAACAATCGTACGAAAATCACAAAACAAGAATACCACCGAAGAAGATCACCAAACATTTTTCTGTATTAATTTGTTTGGTAATATCTTATAATATATTACACTAGATCATGCATCAGTTTGTTGTCCGTCATAAATGGAATTTTTGTAAGCTAAAGCTGTTTTGTTCTTCCTTATAGTGTTTTGCATTAGCTCTCACAAATGACAATTGAATTTCATATACTACAATTGTAAGATAGTGATGTTTTATAATGCCCTATAATGTCTTGCATTAGCTCACACAAAGGACAGTTGACTTTCATAGACTGTATTTGTAAAAAAGTGATGTTTTATAATGCCCTATAATGTCTTGCATTAGCTCACGCAAAGGACAGTTGAATTTCATATACGGTATTTGTAAGCTAGTGATGTTTTATAATGCCCTATAATGTCTTGCATTAGCTCACATAAAGGACAGTTGACTTTCATAGACTGTATTTGTAAGCTAGTGATGTTTTATAATGCCCTATAATGTCTTGCATTAGCTCACACAAAGGACAGTTGACTTTCATACACTCTATTTGTAAGCTAGTGATGTTTTATAATGCCCTATAATGTCTTGCATTAGCTCACACAAAGGACAGTTGACTTTCATAGACTGTATTTGTAAGCTAGTGATGTTTTATAATGCCCTATAATGTCTTGCATTAGCTCACACAAAGGACAGTTGACTTTCATAGACTGTATTTGTAAGCTAGTGATGTTTTATAATGCCCTATAATGTCTTGCATTAGCTCACACAAAGGACAGTTGTCTATGTAGCTCACACAAAGGACAGTTGACTTTCATAGACTGTATTTGTAAGCTAGTGATGTTTTATAATGCCCTATAATGTCTTGCATTAGCTCACACAAAGGACAGTTGACTTTCATAGGCTGTATTTGTAAGCTAGTGATATTTATAATGCCCTATAATATCTTGCATTAGCTCACACAAAGGACAGTTGACTTTCATAGACTGTATTTGTAAACTAGTGATGTTTTATAATGCCCTATAATGTCTTGCATTAGCTCACACAAAGGACAGCTGACTTTCATACACTCTATTTGTAAGCTAGTGATGTTTTATAATGCCCTATAATGTCTTGCATTAGCTCACACAAAGGACAGTTGACTTTCATAGACTGTATTTGTAACCTAGTGATGTTTTATAATGCCCTATAATGTCTTGCATTAGCTCACACAAAGGACAGTTGACTTTCATAGACTGTATTTGTAAGCTAGTGATGTTTTATAATGCCCTATAATGTCTTGCATTAGCTCACACAAAGGACAGTTGACTTTCATAGACTGTATTTGTAAGCTAGTGATGTTTTATAATGCCCTATAATGTCTTGCATTAGCTCACGCAAAGGACAGTTGACTTTCATAGACTGTATTTGTAAGCTAGTGATGTTTTATAATGCCCTATAATGTCTTGCATTAGCTCACACAAAGGACAGTTGACTTTCATAGACTGTATTTGTAAGCTAGTGATGTTTTATAATGCCCTATAATGTCTTGCATTAGCTCACACAAAGGACAGTTGACTTTCATAGACTGTATTTGTAACCTAGTGATGTTTTATAATGCCCTATAATGTCTTGCATTAGCTCACACAAAGGACAGTTGACTTTCATAGACTGTATTTGTAACCTAGTGATGTTTTATAATGCCCTATAATGTCTTGCATTAGCTCACACAAAGGACAGTTGACTTTCATAGACTGTATTTGTAAGCTAGTGATGTTTTATAATGCCCTATAATGTCTTGCATTAGCTCACACAAAGGACAGTTGACTTTCATAGACTGTATTTGTAAGCTAGTGCTGTTTATAATGCCCTATAATGCCTTGCATTAGCTCACACAAAGGACAGTTGACTTTTCTAGACTGTATTTGCAAGCTAGTGATGTTTTATAATGCCCTATAATGTCTTGCATTAGCTCACACAAAGGACAGTTGACTTTTATAGACTGTATTTGTAAGCTAGTGATGTTTTATAATGCCCTATAATGTCTTGCATTAGCTCACACAAAGGACAGTTGACTTTCATAGACTGTATTTGTAAGCTAGTGATGTTTTATAATGCCCTATAATGTCTTGCATTAGCTCACACAAAGGACAGTTGACTTTCATACACTCTATTTGTAAGCTAGTGATGTTTTATAATGCCCTATAATGTCTTGCATTAGCTCACACAAAGGACAGTTGACTTTCATAGACTCTATTTGTAAGCTAGTGATGTTTTATAATGCCCTATAATCTCTTGCATTAGCTCACGCAAAGGACAGTTGACTCTCATAGACTGTATTTGTAAGCTAGTGATGTTTTATAATGCCCTATAATGTCTTGCATTAGCTCACGCAAAGGACAGTTGACTTTCATAGACTGTATTTGTAAGCTAGTGATGTTTTATAATGCCCTATAATGTCTTGCATTAGCTCACACAAAGGACAATTGACTTTCATAGACTGTATTTGTAAGCTAGTGATGTTTTATTATGTTTATATGAATAATTTTATGTAATATGTCATATACGTAAAATATAGTCACTTTCACTTGGTGTTTTTCTAAGTTGAATTTTCTAGTGTGTGGTTTTTTTGTGTCTAATACAAGTATCTTTGTAACTTGTGTTTGATGTTTAAACATTCGTATTTATATCTTGCTCTTAAATTTTTTTTTTGCAATAAATATATTTATAGCTTTTGAAGAGGATTTAGAATTTTCAAATCGTAGTTTAGAAATTATTTTAACGCTGATTAGAGGAAGCTCTGAACTGTAATTATTTGTATTGTGATTATTTTTTATCTTTTTATCATTTTCATGAAACTGTTTACAACATAAACACAGATTAGCTTCAATATGTCATTTTAACGTCTGTGTGTTCTAACTACTTCAAACATTTAAGTTAAACATATTTACAAGTAATTGTAATTATGTAGCGTTTACTTACAACAAATTTTTATTTTCATGTCCTTCAACATAATAAAATTTTGTAGAGTTTTGTTTAAAGAAATAAATAGCTGAGGGATTTTAAAACATATTGTAGTGAGCAAGCTCTTACTAGAATTGAGTGTCTGCTCTGGTGTGAATGCGCTGAATTAAATCAATTATGTAAAAACATTTCGTTAAACACTTCATTACTGCGCTTGACATCGAACTCAAGTTATTTTAAATTAAAATTTTCAGCCCAAAAATCCAGCAATACTCGAAAGAGAAATTTTATTAGACATTTTATAATTTATAGTATTTCCTGTAGTGAAAATTTTAGTAAAAATATTTTTTGTACCTTTATTTTATTTCAAAATCTTTGATACTGATATCTTTATACAATAAGTACTATAAAAAAACCTATAACCACCCAAATAGTTTATAACAGAGAGTTAATGGCTTATAAAGTAAAAAGATATTTTCAAAAAAAAATTCAAGAAATTCGGATGATTATTTTTTTTTTAATTAGGTAAATAGAGGAAAACTGAAATACACAAAAGTGCTTTACATGTTTTTAAAATAATAAATAATCCACATCTACAGTAAACTCAAGTAAAAAGCAAAATTATAACCTCTTTTTACAAAAAGGAGGCCCACAAAAAACGAGAAATAAAATAAAATAAAGAAAAGCACTTTATGGACGCTAACCGCAGTGTGTTTTAAAATTTGAATATGTAACCAAATTTAAAAATTGGTTATAATAATTTGCACTATTTTTTATACACTTTAGTTACAAAAAATGTTTATTAAACGAATAGGTGAGTTAATTAATTAAGGTAAAACAAGGTAAGGTAATAAAATGAAATGTGTTTGACCAAAACAGCCCTCAGTGTTGTTCGCTAATTCCATGTCAATTACTTGAAACTTCGGACTCTGTTTGGGAACATATTTTCACGCTCTGATGGTTGCTTATAGCGAGAAGTAAATTTGTATGCATGACGTATTTCAACATCCAAACAAAATAATTAGTAACGTAAAATATAAAACAGACGTAAGGGAACTTGTCCGTTAAAACAAGAATAAAATATAGAGCTAGAATAATATGCAGGGGTTTTTATATCATCCTTTATATTTGAAACGATTTTATTTACAAGATCTTTGTCTCAACAAAATCGTTGAGGGTTCAAATCATTTGTAAAATTTAATTTAAATAAGTAAAAATGAATATTACAAATAAAATAACATCTCTAAATAGATTTAAAACGAAAAAAGGCCAATGGAAAAAAAATTAATAGAAGCTCAATTTAAAAGTGAAAATTGATATCCATTTTTTAAATTTTCTATTTTAAACATTTTTTTTAAGGAATAATATATTTTTAACTTTATTGTTATTATTAATTAATTAGCTGTCTAAAATAGCGTTCATAATATTTGTATTTAAAATAAATCACTGCGTATATTTAAGAACTTCTAAAACAATGTGAATGAAAAGGTTAAATTTTTTTTATTTCATAAAATCTGAAATTGTGTTTAATGGTTTATTCGTTCTTATTTACAAGATAAAACACTGCAATTAGTTTAATTAAAAACGCACTGCGAGGGAGTTTACAGATTCTTCAGAATTACGTAAAGTTAATTAATATTAAATTAGCAATACAAAATGGGCTCTCAGATCTCTGTGCTTAAGATAAATTGCTTGTCCAAAAGAAAGTAAAGTTGATTTATTACAGTTTGTTGAAGAATAGGGGAATCTTCTGAGACGTATGCAAAGTACTGTAGATTCAACTTGTTACTTACGAGCATCTCTAAAATCTAACCACTTCCGGCCAAAACTTTCACATTTAAACCTGATTCTGGCGCGATCCTCAAGATAAATTACTTTGCCGCAGACTCTCAGTCATTATATTATCACTTAAAGTGTTGACGTAGGCTGTGTTTGATCAGGAACCTAAACTTTTTTTCATTACGTATAAGTAAAACGTAAAGCAAGCAAAAACATACTATCTTGAGTTATTGTTAAAATAAAGCTTTTAAATCCAGTTAAAATATTTTATACGAAAAACAAATATTAGAAATATATTAAATCGAATCAGATAAAAAATATTTCAAGAGCTTATGTGTTCAAATTCCAGTTGTAAGCACTATATAAATGCAATAATTTCAATAATATATTTATGAAATCATCTATTTAACAATTAACTGTAAAATGAGACCCTATTTCAAGGTTCACATAAAACTGTGTTAACCGAATTGTGAGAGAAATAAACAAACAAATCGCTATAGTAACGAATTGATTCTAATTTTTTAATACGCATAAAACTGGTTAACAAACTGATTTTTTTTTTAGAAGTAACTATGATTTTTTTCGAAAAATCATGAAAGGAAGAAATTGTTCTATATAACGTTTAAAACCTATATTTTACTTCTCTCGTAATATGCCTATAGGTCACTTGACAGTTGGGTCTAGGAAATGACTATTCCTTAAGGCAAGGCTGACTGTATGTTTGGACAGGGATGTCTTTGGCTTGCCTTGGCAGTCATTTGAAGCTATAAAACATTGAGGTTTATACAGTACTCAAAGCAAAGTGTACACATATGATTTCATATAACAGCTGATTTTATATTATAGATTATGTTGTAATTCAACTGTTGCAAAATATAGGTTGTTCTACTTTATTTATTGAATTGATAACTTCTGTACGTACGGTGAACCGAAAATGAGATTAAACCATTGTTTTCGCGTCACACTATTTTACGCATACTTTACAGTTACCTTAGAACATATGATATCATGTAACAGCTGATTTTGTGTTATAGGTTATGTTGTAGAACATCCGTTTTACACATGGATTATTGTTAAATAGTTTTTATCAGTTATTAAATCTAAATATATATTTAAATGTAGATAAATCTCAATACAAATAATTAAATACATCGATAATAGTAAGCTATGAATTTTTAATCCAATTTTTGGAAGGAAAACATTTTTATTCCCGTCTTATATTTTGGAAGAACTGATTTGAATTATTAACAAAATTTGTATTTAGTAAACTTCTAATAAATGTTACCCAGATTATTTTAATACTAACTACAGTAAATATCCGGTTTTATTAAACACATTCCTAAAATAAGGATGTTAAAATGTAATGAAAAATGTATAAAATCATATTTTTGCTATTTTCTTTGAAACTTTTACTAAACTATTACCTCTTATTTTGTTTGAACTTCTGACCAAACAAACTTCTTCTTTGTAAAGGAGTGCCAGAACCAAATATTTTGTGCATTATAAAGTTGAAATAGTATTATTAAATATTTTTTTTAGTTAATAAATGTATTAAATTTTTTTATGTTTCATTAATTCAAAATTAATTAATGCAGTTTAATAATAACACAAGTAATATATTTTAATTCAATTATTGGAATTAAAACTTTCTTACACCTCTTTCTAAAAACATTTAACATCTCGTTTCAATTAAATTTGACGATTAAAATCTCTAGATCTTTAGAGGAAAAACTCATTCATTTCCATAAGGATTATATAATCGTTTTCAATAAACTAACTAAAACTTGCCAAACGTAAAAAGCAACTAAAGTTAGTTAATATAAAAAGTACATTTACAAAACGTTTTGATCACACTGAGCATTATGCGTATGTTTAGACAGTTACAAAGATCGTGTAGTCAGATTTTAAATTTGAGTCTATTTAAAATATTTTCTATATTTTTGAAGGAACAATAGAAATGTTTTGTGAAACCACTTACTGTGTTTATAAAGTGAAGTAATTTTCAGTGAACAACCATTGAAGAGTATGCTGCCCACTATTTGCCACGCAGCTTAAAATATCTGTTACGAAAGTCACAAATTAGTAATTCCAGAGACGCCGTTGTGCTGGGCTGTATTTGCCACGCAGCCTAAAATATCTGTTACGAAAGTCACAAATTAGTAATTCCAGAGACGCCGTTGTGCTGGGCTCTATTTGCCACACAGCCTAAAATATCTGTTACGAAAGTCACAAATTAGTAATTCCAGAGACGCCGTTGTGCTGGGCTCTATTTGCCACACAGCCTAAAATATCTGTTACGAAAGTCACAAATTAGTAATTCCAGAGACGCCGTTGTGCTGGCCTCTATTTGCCACGCAGCCTAAATAATCTGCTACGAAAGTCACACATTAGTAATTCCAGAGACGCCGTTGTGCTGGCCTCTATTTGCCACGCAGCCTAAATAATCTGCTACGAAAGTCACACATTAGTAATTCCAGAGACGCCGTTGTGCTGGGCTTTAGAAAAACCTTTAAGGTTATAAGCTCTAAAGTCCTACATTTAAATATAAGTAACACATTTAAGTGTAAGCTTTTTCGTGGTAACGTGTCAAATAACAAAAGTGTAGCTACATGGAGACACTTTCTTAGGCTCGTATTCGTCAATTAATCTCACTTTTAGAGAAGCCGCACATCATACTGCAATTGTTTCAATTAAATCGGAAAGTAAAATGAGTTTTGTGCGACAGCTCGATAGATCTGGCTGAAACAAGCGGGGCTGTAGTTAGTTATCTCGAAATGAGGAGGTGCAGCTGTATCTCATATTTTACTAACCACAAGGTGAATTAGATACTTTATTATGAAATACGGTACATAGTGATTCATCATATGAAGTAATTTAAACTGGTTGGCAGTGCTTGCTTAGTGTTTTACGTAAATTAAGGAATACAATTTTACTACTTATTTGTCTTTTCATCTTGAGCTACTACCTTTGTACCACTAGACAATAGTAGCAGTAATAAATGGCAGGAATACACCCTTGGCTATAGTAGAACTTACATTTTTGTTTAAATGAAGTCAGCATTTACAGTCCGAAAGGGGAGGAAACATTTTCCAAGGGTAGTCCTCATACTATAGACACTGAAAGTGCCTTTGTCAAATTACTTTAGACATTTTTGTATATGGTAATATGTAGGAGAATTCTTGTTGGCATTTTTAAGGAGTAGTGTATATTTTCCTCCCCTATCAACTTGCCGAACCCAATGAAGAATGCCTTTTAAGCCTCACCAATTAGGCCAGACTTGTTCACCAGTGTTCCGGAGCTGGTAGGACTTGGAGCGTGTAAAATATTCCGCAACTTCAACTCTTCTGAAACATTCCGGTCAAGTTCTTTTCTGTTTTACATTCATCAATGTAGGCCCAAGTCTAAGTTATCAAGTACAACATAAGATGCACACAAGAAATAAAATCCCTCAGTATAACCAAAAAAACTTTCAGGGTTTTAACAGCAAATTCATCACCATTGATCCTTAGATGACATAAAATTTATACTTTTACATTCATTCCGAAATATTCAGTAATATTTACAATATATACATTTTAAATTATCAATGTTTTCTCACACACTTCATTCTCAACGCCGCTGGATCTGTTATAAGTCTGGAAGAAGTTTCGATATGACGAGTTTTACTCTAGAATTCTCTTAAGATAAACGTGTTGATTTCATTGCACTTAATTGGGTGGGTTCGTACAGAAAAAAAATAACATGTACCGTTTCAACAAGTGCCAATAGATTTCCTCATTAACCAAGTATTTCCAAAGCATCAATTAAATCCAGTCAGACTGAAAAGGACTTGACTGCATACAGCAGCTGCCGTGTACAGCTCAGGAAGCAAGTAGGGTTATTACTTTATATTTATATTGTAAGTTGCATTGTAATGTAAGTAAACAGTGTAGGTATATTACAGTATAGGCTCCACTTTGTTCTTCTATACTTTACATGATTTTATTTGTAGTAATTATTGTAATGTTTTATTGTAATTTTACATTGAAATTTAAAAGCTATTTTTATTAATTACAGTAACAAATTGTAAATTGTTGGTAAACTTGCAAAAATAATAATTTATATAAATTGTCTAAATAGACGTTCTGAAATATAAAGTTGTCACTCGTATAAACTATTTCAAATAGTACCTTACTGAAAACGATAATCCTTGAGGATATACAATTTTTATGGATTTAATATTGTATTTGATTTTAATTGAGATTCACCAGTTTTTATTTTATTTCAAATTATTCGTTGTGAAATATATACATCTTTTACTTAGTTTTAGAGGCAAATGATCTCACTTACCTAATTTACGACGCTATTTTGTCCCGAGATTAAAATGATAAAGTAGGGTTAAAAAGGGTCCCGCCTTGCACAGTTCGCGGCCGGATAACTTTGCCATTGGAGGGGTTTAATTGTTTTCTTAGCTCGTTCATTCGTGAACTGACTTACTTTGTCTTAAATCCAAGAGACTTTTACGATTAGTCATGGAGGCTTTCATTATTGTTTCTCTTTTCTAAACAAGGGATGTCATAGTTTGCTCCTAACCAAACTATACCTGTTTAATTTAATATATACAGTGTATGATGACATGTGTTATCTATTGTATATTGTATATTATCTAGTCTGTGGTATTTGAGATGTTATCAAAATGTGGCTTTAAGTCAATTATTAAGATAGAACTCCGTTACGTGTAATATATATACATATATATTTTAAAACAACATAGGTTATTCAAACACAAGAATATTTATTAATTTATATTCAAAGCTTTTCGTTGGCAAACAGTACCAACATCATCAGGAATGAAAATTACAATAATGTAAGCTATAGGCCTAAAACATATGTTAAATTAGAAATAGAATTGTTGCTAAATTTATACAAATTGCCAAATTTATTTTGTTGCTGTAACATTATAGACATTGAATATAGTATCAAATTTAGAATGTATTTGTATTTGTTCTGATATTAATTTGTTAATATTATTGTATTTATATATTTCGAATGCTTCATATATATTCATTTTTAATCCCTTATTAATTTCTTTTATAAGTTTCATATTTTCAATATTTGGAAATTGGTGCTTATTATTAATACAATCATTTGCAAAATTTGATTTATATATTTATGGATTAATATAGGCATTCAAATGTTCTTTATATCTTTCCTTTAATTTATTCTTGGTTTGACCTATATAAGCTTTATTACAGTTTTCGCATTCTAATAGGTACTATCATTCATTGTCATTCTGATAGACATGAGTATATAAAATATGTCAATTAATAAATGTTATCCGAATCACATCGACAATAGTCAACTTGTAAATGCTAGAAATGGTAAGAACCCATAATACTCTACATACTAGTGTTTCAAGTGGTTCAAATATCATCTGCTTTCAGTTGATTGAACGCTTAATATTTTGTGAACAAGAGATTTAGATTTATTGTTGACTAAAATATAGTCTACCTTGAAAATATTTTCACGTACAAGTAGGAAAAAGAGAGAGAGGGAGAGGAAGAGTGAGTTACAAAGTTAGGATTTAGTTTGAAGTTTCTTTGAATCCATTTCTAGAGAAAAAGGTATTGCCAATATAATTCAATTCAATAAAGATATCGATTATATATATATATATATATATATATATATATATATATATATATATATACATTTAACTTTGCAACACTGTTTTCTTGTATACATTTAACACTTTCACTATATTAATTTAAACAAGAATCTTACTTGGTATTTATGGGAGTTACCTTTTAAAGATTGATAATAATTTCTTCTACAACCCCCGGTCAGTGATGCTCGATGATGGAGATACGAAAGTTATCCCTATCTTTGAAAGTTACTTCGCATAAATACCAAGTAAGATTCTTGTTTAAGTACATATAGTGAAAGTGGTGCGTGTATATATATATATATATATATATATATATATATATATATATATATATATTTAAGATTAAATAATATACACTAATTACAGGAATAATGTATTGAATAATACACTCAAAGCTTTTCGTTGGTTGAAATTACCAACATCCTCAGGAATTACAATCATTGTAATTGCATTGTAATTACAATCATTTATATGCATTGTAATCCCTGAGGATGTTCGTAATGTCAACCAACGAAAAGCTTTGAGTGTATTATTCAATACATTATTCCTGTAATTAGTGTATATTATTTAATCTTAAAAATAATTTTAACAGGAAAACATATTTGATATTCTACATATATATATATTATTACAAGTCAAAAGTAGGCCTATATTATTATACATCTGATTCAAGTTATCGTCAAATTCAGATGTAAGACGCTCAGCACTATAATCATTAAAATTTTGGTAAATTATTTTACTTTCAATAACCCAAGGTTCGAAATTGTTTAACAATTTTATTTAAAATCAAATTGAGTTTAAAAAAAATATAATGGTAGAAATACTATTGAATTCTAATGACAACAAGAGTTTAGTATATTACTATTATTATTTTAATAAATTGTTTTCCAATATCTTCATGCAAGAGATATATATGTTATTTTTTTTAATTTTGCAAACTCTATTATTTTTAATAGTGGAACAGAGTTTAAAATATTCCCAATGTAATTTTTGTCTACGGAAGCCCTATTTTACAACAGTTTTTTAAAATGTTTTCGTAACAACTATTAGTGTCAAAAATTTTTAAATACATATAAAAGCATGACATATTCATCATATACAAATGTATTTCAAAATGTATGAGATAAAGTACAATCCAATATGTTCAACAATTACCAAGACATTTCCTTTAAGATCTTTCAAAAGTAAAACTATTTCAATAAATTCTACAACTTTACGAAGGCTTACTTGTAAATACGTTGTATCAAAAGACATCCGAAAGAGGTTAGGCTACGAAAGTTCTTTGTTAAATCCATTGCAAAATTTATTGTTATCTGCTAGACGGGAAATTTGTAGGCAATCTGCCGAAGTTGTATAAGGCAGCAATGCCTTCATGTGATCAGACTTTACTGCTGCGACACACTCGAACAAATATCTCCCCTAATCGACAAAAAATAAGAAAGTCATTGTAAAGTTTACTTCTTGCATTATTTTAAAAGTTGTATACCAACATAAATAAATAAAAACAAAGATTTAGGAAATAAATATTAAATTTATATAGTCGGGCTTTTGAATGGGTAAATTATATAAAGCATTGTACGTTTCATTATCAGCCTTTGTGTTTCACAGTTTCTATCATAGAACTTAAGTGTGTCCAAACAACATTGAAATGTTTAGAATTTTATATAAATTATTACTTCTGCAAGTTTACCAACAATTTACAATTTGTTACTGTAATTAATAAAATAGCTTTTAAATTGCAATGTAAAAATACAATAAAATATTACAATAATTACTACAAATAAAATCATTTAAAGAATAGAAGAAGAAAGTGGAGCCTATGCTGTAATGTACCTACACTGTTTACTTACATTACATTATATCTTACAATGTAAATATAAAGTAATGACCCTACTTGCTTCCTGAGCTGTATACGGCAGCTGCTGTATGCAGTCAAGTCCTTTTCAATCTGACGGGATTTAATTGATGCTTTGGAATTACTTGGTTAAGGAGGAAATCTATTGGAACTTGTTGAAACGGTACATGTTATTTTTTTTTTGTTTTCCGTACAAATTAAACCCCTAGACACAATTAAGCCTAAGTGCAATGAAATAAAGACGTTTATCTTTAGAGAGTTCTAAAGTAGAATTATTTATAGAGAATCCTCTTCTAGACATATATCAGAATCAGAGTCGTTGAGAATGAAGGGGTCTATACATTGTACAGCTGGTTGGCAAAAGAGGTTTTATTTCATGTTCGTCGTTGCTTGATGTAGCTGTATAATACCTGCAGAGGGACTCAGCTACCTTATTAAATAGCTTCCCTGTAACTATATATGTCAGGACAATACTTCGTTCTCAACCTAACATAAGCTATATAGTAGCTCTAGTTGCACATTATCGTAGTTGCTTGATGTAGCTGTATAATACCTGCAGAGGGACTCAGCTACCTTATTAAATAGCTTCCCTGTAGCTATATATGTCAGGACAATACTTCGTTCTCAACCTAACATAAGCTATATAGTAGCTCTAGTTGCACAATGTCGTCTACGTTATGTAAATGTTTACCCAAAATTCAGGAGGAAGTTTACCAAAAAATAACAACCCTACTGAGGATTTAGAAATCATTCAATGTATCGCTCATTAAAGGACATTCAAAGTTTACCAAAAAATAACAACCCTACTGAGGATTTAGAAATCATTCAGTGTATCGCTCATTAAAGGACATTCAAACTGGTATGTAACAATTATTAGTTGTAAATAATAAAAATACATGATCAAAATTTAAAACTGTAATAATGTTTCCAAATAACTAACTGACAACAATACAAACACACACACACACACACACACAAACTTTCTAACTCTCACTCAGTCACATACATACACACACACACACACACACACACACACACACACACATACCATAGTATTTAATAATATCATAGACTTTGTATAGGAGCTGAATAGCTTCCTGAACCTCATTATAAACAATGATAAAGCACGTGTTTTAGATTTAAGTAAAAACATTTCACACGTAATATATAAAAATAACGAAAATTATAGTATAAATTACGTAAAATATGAATGAGTCTTAAATAAAAGTACCTAAATAAAAGTAGATAATAGTTTTGTAAATATACTTTCTACTTTTTAATTTCGTCTGAAGAATTGAAGTAAAGTAAGTATATATGTTTTCAAAGGCATAAAAACGTTTTACTAAAAACAACGAATACATGAGTACACGCAGGAATAAGATGAGTAATAGATTTCCTTACTCACATAGAGCTAGGCCTGAACCTTGTTTCCAATACTAACACTGACTAATATCTAGGGTCTACGATTCAAAGCTATGAATGCGATTACATACGAAACGTCTTCTATGTGAACCCAAGATTTGTGTTATATATACATATAATATTATTGTAATATGGTATTGTATTTATAATAAATATAGACTACTAAATAATAATAAGAATTCATTATGGTACGCTTGAAAGGATCATGCTCTTTTAAAGAAACCATTCGAAGCTAGTGTATTACTCAATATCGTCAGATATACTGGTTCCAGTTGTGAGTTCTTGCTTCTGTACATGTGGTTTGACGGCCCTGTCACTTACTACGCACAGTTACCACTGATAACAAATTCTCATTTTTCGTCTTGTATTTAACAATAAACATTCTGGTAACAAATTTTCTGATTACCATATAATCTACTTTCAATAACATCAATATTCTGGTCAGCAAAGTTTTTAGAACTTGTTAAAAAGCCAGTTACACGCCGTTCAGTTTATGGTGTTAACAGGCCGCTTGTTTATAATATGGATGTCTCATTCACATAGCCTAGTTCCATTCATATATAGATAGAATAATGTATACAGTCCTACTACCTAGGAATTTCAATAAATGTCAGTTGGGCGTATGGCTGTAAAATATTTAAATCCATTTAAATGAATGTATTCATATTCCATATTGTAGAATGGATCCACCAAGCAATACATGATTTAACAAATATCTCAAGGCGTTATCCCTAACAAGGCAAAGAAGCTAATGCAAGCCATATAAGGTATTGAAGAGATGGGAGTCCCTGGTGATGAAATCTCGAATGAGACTATCTTGCACAGAAAAGGCAAGTTATCTCTAGGGAAATAGCGTAGCCAACAAGATCATGATTACGGAATTAGAAACATTGGGTATGAACTTTATATTTATATTGGGAACATTGCCATACAATTTATACTTGAATATATAATATTAAATTATATCACCTTTATTTGTTCTACACAGTACTAATTTAGTTTTAATGCATTTTAAAGAACTCTTATATCTAATTTTAGACAATCATATGTTAGTTTTGTTAACGTACATTTCGGTAGTATACCCATTTGTTAAAAAAAAAAAAAACTTACAATTAATCATTTATTTACTCATACGCGTTTCATTGCCAAAGTCATCATCATCAGCGAGTGTTGCTACTACAAACTCTAACTTACAACTAGAATTACAATGGGTTGTAAGTTGGAAATTGTAGTAACAACACTCGCGGATGATGATGACTTTATCACAAAAACGTGTATGATTAAATAAATTATAAATTTGTGAGTCTTGTGTATGTCTTTTACTTGTTTTAACATAACAAAATAAGCTACAGTAAGCTCAGAGAATAGTTGTATACTAATTTGTGTTTATGGGTTTTGTAATTATTTATGCTTGAAAGTTTTCTCTATTAAGAATAGTTAAAGAATTATGTATTCATGCCTTACATAATCAGGCAAACCAAGAAATAATGTATTTGTAAAAGTAACAAAAATAAAATTGTAAAGCTTATTAAAATATTCCACTTGATACAAGCAAACGGGATAAAGTTTTACCAGAAAGGGCTTTTCAAAGTATTAAATTTTACAAATAATATAAAACAGGAGTTTAAAGAAAATAATATTCTGACAGTGGATACAAAAATTGTATCTTCTTAAACTTAAATATGTTATTTTAATTTATAAATATTATTTTGACAGAATTTATTGATAATATTACCTCTTCCATAAATATACAAAATACCGTTCCAGTGTTCTGCACAGATTTTATGTTTACGTAAAATAAAAGGTTTTAGCAAATATCACTGGTATTTAGTTAGAGCTTACCTGATGAGAACAGTTCCCCAGAGGTAAATATCAAACGCCTGCGCTCTAACCATAATGAAGTCTAGTATAGTGGTCCAGACTAGGTTCGGCCAGTATGCAGCCGTCACTAACATTTATATAAATTATTTTGCATGTGAGATGTAAACTATATATGTGACGTCTCAGAGCTTTTTGAAAATGTTTAAAATATTTTAGGTGTAAGATATACCTTTTCATAAACACACACACACACACACACACTCACACTCACACACACACACATACACACACATACACACACACACACACACACACACACACACACACACACACACACTCATACACACACACACACACACACACATACACATACACTCACACACTAACACACTCACACACACACGCATACACATACATCATACACACACACACACATATATATATATACAGAGAGAGAGAGAGAGAGAGAGAGAGAGAGAGAGAACATGTCCCCGCTCGTGAATAGCCTTAATTGAACTTGAAGTTACTCTTGGAAAATATTTATTCACTAATATACGCAAAAATGTCTAAAACGAAAAATAACTTCAGTTTAATAAATTCCTACGTGTAGGTTTTTAAAATGATATTAACACTAGGAAACCTAATTATACATATTAATTTGTGTGTTCTTAGTGTAAACTATATAAAGTCTAACATCGACATATAAGGACTAAAATCTGTCACAAAAAATATTGCGGGGTTAAAATTTCATTTGTTTTTATAGAGCTAGTTGGAAACTATTTAATTTATTGATATATTTGGTGATAATATTACTATAAGGTTGCTAACTAGGCGATATTTATAAACCAGTATATAGGGTTTAAAAAGGCATATAAGTTTTTGCATGAGCTTTACCCAGACCTAATAAGAAAAGATTTAAAATATTATTGTATTACTGTATTATTGTTTCACGAAATATTTGTCGTTATTTTATAAAAAAACATAATAGTGGCGTATGAAATATGTAATTACTGGCAGAGCAATATTACGTATCTCAGTGCTGCTAATAATGTTATACTGTCTGTAAATCCAAACTTTGCTGCGAACATTCGTAGACCCTACTACTTGTGAATTATAAAAAGGCTTTGCATTATTTAAAGAAGCGTTTGCGTTGAGTGGTTGGTGGATGTCGGCCTTTGTGTGCTGCACAGCTAAAAGCTGTTCACAATGTTTGTCCACACGCAAACCTTTTACTTTACCCATTTAATGTTTATAGCAGTGGTTTTATAGATAAACATTCTTTATAGCGGTGTTTTAGGCAGACTAAACTTGAACGTGCTTGCGCGTGTGTGTGAAAGTGTGCCCGTAAATCAAGGCTAGAATTCATTATTTAATTTCCTTTGACTGCAATCAAAGTTGTTTAATATTTAGTAAATGAAATATTTTGCAAAGTTATACGTTAAATTAATATTTTTTATAAATATAATTTTCTCAGAACTATTGTTCAGTAACAGGTTTTTTCGTCCTGTGATTTATTTTGAAAAATACTAATATAAAATATATATAAAAATAATAAAAATACTCGTATAAAAGTTATTTTAAAAAGTATTATTCTTGCTTACACTCTCTGAGATCATGGTTAAATAAAATCTGTTGACTTGTGAGTCAAGTACAACCATTTATTTTTACAGGCATCGTTTCAGTAACGGATAGGTTATCATCCTCAGGCATTATTCCTCCGGCGCTCTATTAAAAAATAGCCTTACATAACCTTAGTGTATTTATGAAGACAGCGTATATACGCTTTTGTTTACTCACACTACCTTTGTCCTTGTGTACTAGCTATGAACCCAACAGTGAATTAATGAAAGCGTATATACGCTTTTGTTTACTCACACTACCTTTGTCCTTGTGTACTAGCTATGAACCCAACAGTGAATTAATGAAAGCGTATATGCGCTGATTTCGTAAACATACTAAGGTTATGTCAAGGTTATATACTAAGGTTATTTTTAATAGAGTGCAAGAGGAATCAAGCCTGAAGATGATAGCTTATCCGTAACTGTATAAATAAATAGTTGTACCTGACTCGCAAGTAAACCGCTTTTAATTAACAATATTTTAAATATTGTTTAAATCAATCAAATATTCCTCTACTAAAAACTAAAAAAATTGGATGTTTTTATAAACTATTGTAACCAATAAACAAGCTTTCACTAATTGATTTATAGATATATTAGGGTTAAAGATTTTAGAATGTTTTGAGAACTGTACTAGGAATAGTTTTTCAATTGGTTTGGATAGCATTACTAGAGATATTACGAACCAGTAACTAAGGCTACTAATTGATAATCTAAAATAATTAAAGGATTTTTCCTTTTCTAGGTTTAGAGTAGTTTACTTGTATTGAATTACTGTAAAAACGTTGCATGTTTCCTAAATCTTTATAAATATAATTCCTTCGCTATTTGGTTCACTGTAATCGGATTCCTTGAAAACATATTTGAATTATTGTCTCTTACTGATTATTATATTCATAATAATCTAATGTTAGGTTTGAACTAAAACGGCTCAAAATTTTAAAATAATATCGCCTTGTAAAAACGATAAATAACATTATACTTTGGATGTAGCTATACTTTTAAAAATTGTAACTTAATTGTTTTACAGTAGATTAAAACCGAAAATAAACCTAATTTTAGTAGAGTTTGGTAAGTTTTTTTATTCTTTTAAATTTGTGTAATTTCAACACTCCTAATAAATGTAGTTACTTTTGAATGTGTAACCTATTCCCTCCCATGAGCATTTTCGGTTATTTAATTACATGTAGGTTTGAAGATATGTTTGTTTTGTCTACAAATGACGATTACCGATAATTGTTTTAAAATTGAGCTTATGTTGTCCGAGTGTTTAATTTCAGAATGATTTCACAATATTGTAAGCAATGAAACATCCAATACCTTTAAACATTAATTGTCCAACGTTTTCATTTTGCGCATCCCTATTAGTAAGCCGATCCTCATTGGAGATCACGGCACATTCCACTTCTATTGTTTAAGTACTATATTTAGTGATTATTTCGATTTAGGCGTCTCTCAGCAGGAATTTTACAACCCTTATGAGCTACAAATACTAATTACTCACCCAAATTTTATTTATATAAATAATTTCCTATTCATAGTAGGCAGACATAGTTTAACTCCCTTATAGTAAATGTAATGAATAATTCGCTTAGGATGAAATAGGTGACAATGTATTTCAAGATATGATGCTACATAACATCAGCAATAACGCCACTATAAGTGACCTTGACACTCTTAACTTATAACCAGTTCTGTACGCAATGAAAGTCTTAGTGGAATGAAAGATGATTAAAGCCTAGTGATAGTAAAATTACTTCAACTTAGCAGTTATTACTTTTATTATTACTAAAACTCGGAGGGACCTTATCGGTGTAGAGCACTTAGCTGTAGCCTTTGTACTCTCTTCCCATCCCTACCACAGGACTAGCTTAGTGGATACCTACCTCTTTGCAGAAATCAAGTACCCACCTGATGCTAGATCTTCTGATATCCTCTGGTGTACATACCTGCCAGCCAAACCACTTTCTCCTTGCAGCTCCCAAAGCAGGACACTCACAGAGTACGTGGATTGGGCTTTCCTCTTGGTCCTCTTCGCATCTCTTGCATACAGGGGACCTAGATTTTCCAATTTTGTATTGGAACCCCCTCAGATTCCCATGGCCTGTAACCAGCTCTACAGTAGCTCTGAGTTGATGTCTACTCAAGGAGAGTAGTTCTTTGCCCCACACATCTCCTGAGTAACCCCACAGTACCTTGGATTTGTTACACCCCAAGGTTACATTCCATTCTTCCCTGCACAACCTGTCTATATGTGCCGTGATCCTCTTGCGCCCCTCCCGAGGCGGCATGCCCACTGCCCTCAGCAACGGTCCTTGGGTTATACACCCTTGTTTTGCTAAGGCGTCAGCTCTCTCATTCCCTATCCAGCCAGAATGTCCTGGAATCCAGGTTAGGTTGAGTGAATTATGCTTACTCAGCTCTGCTAAAGAAGCCATAATCTCAGCCACCAACCTAGAGCTGGTGCTAGCTTTACCTAAAGCCTTCAGAGCTGCCTGACTGTCCGAGCAAATCCAGATGGTCTTGCCCCTCCTGCCAGACCCTATTATTTCCTCAGCACATAGTTTGATCGCGAACACCTCCCCCTGGAAGACAGAGTTGTATTCCTCCAGGCGATGACAAAATCTGTCTTGGTGTCTCGGTCCACTAAATCCTGCTCCCACTCCTTCCTTCATCTTGGACCCATCGGTGAACCAGAAGTCTTAGTGGAATGAAAGATGATTAAAACCTAGTGATAGTAAAAGTACTTCAACTTAGTAGTTATTCTTTTACGAATAATGCAGACTGGTCTAAGTTGTGTATATAAATGTCACATCTTATACCGTTTTCCCATTTGTTTCCAATAGTTTCAATACTTGCCAATATGAGTAGCAACCTCAAGAATGCAGATATAACAAGAAATTATTGCCAATATACAGTTTTATCAACACGCAAAGAACAATCAGATGAAGAAAGTGAACAACTGTATAGTAGGTACAAATCAGAAATGTGGTATATGCATACCAAACGCTAACAAATAGTTTTTATAATACAATATTAGTCTTCGCGTTGAATACACGAAGTAAATTAAATGTTAGTTGAGTTTAGAAGCAGTTTTTAATTTTTTTATGAAGTAAATGTTTATGTTTTGTATTTTCTTCAACAGCGTCGGAATTTCGGAGAACTATTGCCCTTCAACCGTTTTAGTTTAAAAATCATTATAAAAGTTGCAGTATTAGAAGTAGGGTGATTTTGATCAGTCTTTTATCTTTTCTTAACAGGGAAGGGGAATAATATATCAGTGCAGATAAGAGTACATATTATTATGTAACTACTGACCTAGTGAGTCACTAATATCTACTACTACAATGACACACTAACAGAGCTTGCGCTGTACTAAGTACTATTGCTCTGTCCGCGACAAAATGTACACCCATATTTTTTCTACTTCTTCAATGCATATTCATAATTATTTAGTTTTCCAATATAAGTGTATTAAAGATAATATAAATGTAAGAACTGTATAGAGAACAAATAAGGGAGAAGTTTATCTTGTGGAGACAGAAAATGACAATGAAAGTATGGTTGAAAGAGGAGTATGATGTATTACATGATAGTTATGTGGAAATAGTTGATATACGTGTTACTGAGGAATGTAGTAATGTAGAAAAAAGTGTAGGAAAAGAAGAAGACGAGCACGCTAACACAGATTATCCAGCTTCACAATCTCAATTCGATACATTCAAGTTCTATATTGGTAGGCGAGAAACGTTACCGCACACCCCATATCTTTTGAAAATTAGGTCGCAATTCCTTCATCATGCACCCCAAGTTTTAATATAATACCTGGTTTTCATAAGTCTGGCAAACAAGATGTAGCTAAATTTGCAAATAGTTTAATTGAACCCTTTTCTCACCAGATTGTCGATATTGCAAATTGTTCTGGGCATAAAAATATTTATAGATAAAGTTCGAACAAGTTTTTGAAAGTAAAT
The DNA here is from genome assembly GCA_036971475.1 of Prosapia bicincta. Classification (NCBI taxonomy): domain Eukaryota; kingdom Metazoa; phylum Arthropoda; class Insecta; order Hemiptera; family Cercopidae; genus Prosapia; species Prosapia bicincta. The sequence continues at coordinate 3,338,807 of JBAIZL010000010.1, forward strand.
CTAATAAAAATATACTGATAATATTTGGGATCAGTTTAGTGTATAATGAGAATTTTGGGCACAATTCGGGTTTGAAGTATTTTTCAATCGTGGAACCTTGATGTGATGCTACAAATGTTTCTAGTGAACATAGGTTTAAATTTTTTTGCGTTGTCTCTGATTTGATGCTATTTGTAGTATATACCGATGTCTCTAAAACGAAAACCTATGAGACAAGCATTTAAAAGTTTTAATTAAGATGCTTAAAAATCATTCAAGACCATTCAATATTTCTTCAGAAATAAAAAAAAACATATTTAAAAATTCGGGAATTTGAAATGTATTTTATTTACACAAAAACCTAGTTGTATTTACTTTAAGAGAATTATTCTGTCTGAGCCTAATTCTGTGCTTTTTCATTTAATTATATGGTACTACTATTAACTCGACTGGCTAGCCTGCCCAAGAGACCTTACAAATGTAACATCTACTTTATAAAGTAAACATAAAAATCCTTTAATCTCTACCATGCACAATGTATTTTGTATTCCTCTTTATTTTAATTCCCACTTTAAAACCTTAATCCATTTAAATATACTACTTACAACTAGTGGTGTAACAATGCCAAAGGGACGTGCCTGATTGTTTATAATAAAAATTCTGGTTCAGGAATTTATAAATAAGTGTAAACCTGTTTACAAAGTAATTCAGGCTGTGGAAGAAATTGAATTCAAGTACTCCCTAAATTAAAAATTATATTTAGCAACTTACACATAAAGTTTGTAATTAGATGAGTTGAATGCGATTCTAATGTTATTATTTATGTAGTAAGAATTGTAAATAAATTTTAAAAAGTAAAATTTCAAAAATATAGCCTACAGTAGGTAACAGTAAGTAGCCTTCCTAGATAACGGTTAAATTACTTAATCGCTTCAACAATACTTTATGAATATCCGAACTTTGAATTTAGTAAATTTGTGAAAACGTACTGAGACAGAACGTTTTCGTTCGGTATGTGGCGATTTTCATCAGTGTCTTCTCACAGATCGCCACATAGCGATCGAAAATGTTCTGTGTCAGTGAGTTCTCACAAATTTACAAAATTTAAAGTTCAGTGGTCCTAATCTATTGTTAAAGTGATTAATTGAGATTCATCGAACGTAATGGACTACAAAATTCAAGAAGTTAAATTACGTCATGTAATAGTAGGCTTAGTAGCTTTCGGAAGCCATCAATTATTCTACATATGTTTAAATATTATATATTAATACTTCTTATAAAATGAATAGAATCACAGGTATTTCATATTTTATAAACATAAAATTAAGTTTTTTATTTGCTTAACGTACATACAAAAGAAACTATTCAACTAGAATTATCTGAGCATAGATGAACGGGTCAGTTACGTTTAGCGTTTTTTAATCAAAATTAGTTATAAATGACACATCTATATCCTAATAATATATCACTAAACACCAACGAGTGTTAAATAAGCATTTTATCTTTTGAAAGTTCACTCCTCAGTACTATTTCTACAATATCCTTGGTCAGAATCGAGTATTGTTCTTTATTTTTCTAGGATAACTAGTTGTGAAGTTGAGGAGATAGGTTATGTGTAATGTTAAATGATTGCACATATATAGTTTAAAACTTACAGATAAATACTCTAAGCCTATATTTTAATAAAAACATTTACTATAGGTAAATCACATTACTATAGGTGAATAATACGTGTCATAACAATGTTATGTAAAGCGGTAATATATTAGTATTACCATATAATAATCCATGATCCGAGACCACAGAACAGAATCTAATTTATTGTAATTTGTTAGAGACTTTCTGCACGTATTTAAACCCCTCGGGTGTTTAAAGAAATTCGAATAAAGACAACAAGCCCAAGTCTTATGCAAAACTCAGGTCTACATCTTGTCGGTTGGAAGCCTGGTTGACGTGCCCCTTGCATGAATAATTCAATATTTTTATATTATACGTCATTATGATGATATTTCAATCCGCGGGGTTTCTGAATATAACGTTGCTATGGTAACAAGAACAGAACGCAAATAGCACGAGGTTACAAAAGAAATTGATTTCAAAAGGCAAATAACCTTGCAGGTTGTGTCTGTATTTATAGGAATTTATATTCAATTATTGTTTGAACTTCAAGATATTTTTAAAATAACTTTTATAAGGAAAACGTTAATGAAACTGAAGTTGAAAGGTACATATATTTGGACTTTTTCGTTCAAAAATATGTTTTAACATTTAGATTCAGATTTAGTTTAGAATATCAATAAATATGTTTGTGACTATACATACATTTCTGTTGTTTTACCCATATAAAGCTTGCAATTGGATATCACGTCATTCATTTACTAATAATGCTACTATTGTAGCTGGCAAAAACCTAAAGACGTTTTAAGTAAGTAAGATTTTTTTTTTAATAACTGTTTCTTTAAAATAAAACATATATAAGACAAAATCTACCAATAAATCTAACACATGTGTATGTGTGTATGTGTAAGTGTGGGTGTGTGTGTGTGTGTGTGTGTGTGTGTGTGTGAGTGTGTGTGTATGTGTGAGAGAGAGAGAGAGAGAGAGTGTGTGTGTGTGTGTGGGTGTGTGGGTGTATGACTGTGTGTGTGTAAGAGAGAGAGAGAGAGAGAGTGTGTGTGGGTGTATGTTTGTGTGTGGTGTGAGTGAATGTGTGTGTGTGGGGGGGTCTGTGTGAGTGTGGGTGTGTGTGTGTGTGTCTGTGAAAGAGGTAGTGTGTGAGTGTATATGTAGGTTTGTGTGTGAGTGTGTGTGTGTGTGTGTGTATTGTGTGTGTGTGTGTGTGTGTGTGTGTGTGTGTGTGTGTGTGAGTGTGTGTGAGTGTGTGTATTTTGAGTGTGTATGTATGTATGTGTGAATGTGTGTGTTGTGTGTGTGTGCGTGCGTGTGTGTGAGAGAGGGAATGTGTGCGAGTGTGTGACAGAGGGAATGTATGAGTGTATATGTAGGTGTGTGTGTGTGTGTGTGGGTGTGTGTGTGTGTGTGTGTGTGTGTGTGTGTGTGTGTGTGTGTGTGTGTGTGAGTGTGTGTGTGTGTGTGTGTGTGTATGTGTGTGTTGTGTGTGTGTGTGTATGTGTGTGTTGTGTGTGTGTGTGTGCGCGCGTGTGTCTGTGAGAGAGGGAGTATGTGAGTTTATATGTAGGAGTGTGTGTGTGTGTGTGCGCGCGCTTGTGTGTGTGTCTGTGTGTGAATGTATTTGTCATGAGATAAACCACCAATTGCAATGTAATCAATAATGGAAACACAGTTTGATGTAACCAATATCAGTTCGGCATCCACGCCGTCACTACACAATTAACAAACCACTATGGTTCAGCCCCTCTTCATTTCATGCTTATGTGCGCAAGTAAATTAGTTGATACTAATCGATCTCGTTTGTTCAGTAGTCATTAATGGAAAATACCAATTTTTACTTTCATCTTTCCGAAGTGGAATCGATAGGTTGTTGCTTTTAAAATTCATAGATTTATGTAAAATGGATAGAAAGACTCTTCTTTGAACTCCCTTTTAGTTTTAGTGTTATAATTATTTTTTTTTACAAACATCCCGTTCTAAGTTTTGCTAAATTCCAAGTTATATCCTAAATTACGGATATAATTATAATATAGTTTTTTGTTGTGAAATGTAAACATGCATGATTTTCGTAAGATATTAATTTATTCTTTATGATAATACTACGTGTATACGTTTTATCGCGTTTAGACGCTTAAACTGCTTAATAAACAAAACTGCAAATTATGAAACCCTTACTACAAATGACTCAATATTACTTATAAATGTTTCAATATTTTCCACGCCTTGTTTCTAAAAGTGTGAAAATATCTTCTCATTCCGTTAAACTTGGTGTTTAACAAAGTTATTGTGGTTAATGTTTTAATTTGTCGTTATCACCAGCATCCGGGTGATGGTTGCCCCTATTTCTAGTATACCATCTACTCTTCTTTACCCTGCTTTCATGAAGGTAATACTTCTAAACATGTCCTCATGATCTGGATAAAGAGTAAGTAAACTTCATGTTCAAGACCATGTACAGGCAAGTGTCATCCAGCAATGGATTTTATTTCCTAATCCCAATGGGATAGGGATTGTATTCCTACTTAAATTCTTTGTTGTCACCATGATGCGGTCGTGAGTTTACTGATAGATGCAAACTTATTTTGCTGTTCGATAGACTTATAAATTAGGTTTTTACATTTACAATAAGATTTTTCATACATTTATTATAAGGTGGTAAACTGAAACAACTATTTTTCCTCTTTTTAATAAGCAATTTGAGCTAGATATTAGATGTATTATTTCAATACAAGTCACCACAAATCACAATATTTCAGATTAAAATTTTAATTTTTCTACAAACTTTATTAAAACCAATTCTGTAAAAAAACTGCTCATAATTTCTCACATTCTCAAAAAGTTATTCTTCCCTCTTTCTCTCTTTCTCTCTCTCTCTCTCTCTCTCTCTCTCTCTCTCTTATACATACACACAAGTAGGCCTATGCATATTTACTGTTTTTCTCTTAAAATCTAATAAAAATAATGTAGCCTTATTGTTTCAAAATCAACATGTAGTCTTCACTTGAACATTTTAGTTGCAGATTATGATTGTTGACTGAAAACACAGCATGAAACTAGAAATTAACGTGTAGATCCAGTGAATAAATGATTGTTAAATTTTAAATTTAGATTTTGTGTTTAGAATAAACGAAGTTTTTACATAGTTATTGAATTGAGATGTTTATAGGATCAAATAATGATTTTAAACTAATATCTATGTCTAAGAGTGAATACGTAAAGAAAGGCTTGATAAATGAATTGGTTTTAAAAGTGAGGTTATGCTCTAATGAAGAAGTATGTTTTAACCACTATTTATAGTTAGTAAGACTTAAAACCAATTTTTTTTTTTTTTTATTAAAACACATTTTCGAGTACATAACGGAAAACTGGATTTAACCTATAGTTTATCCAGCTTTAACCAATCATTTACAATAATGTCTGTTTTAGGTTTAAGGTTTAATTTTTATTATTTACTTAAGGTTATATTTAACGTAGGGAATTGTACGTAAAACATGCGCATGCGAACAAAGACATTCGGTGCTTTAGTGGGTATTGTAATTTTAAAGGTTTATGGTTTCGGCAACACTGGATGTTTCGACAATCTAATAAAAGTTGATTGAATTGCGCCATGAATACGTTTATTGTTCCTACATGGTGGTGTTCGTTTCAGCACGCATTGATTGCAACGAGCAATACAAAATAAGAAGTGCATTAAATTCGCCCTCACGTCATGTTGTTTTATATGTACCAACATTCCGTTACAAAATGACCCACTGATTTGTAATATTCAAATTTAAATTATTGGAAATTTTAAAAGAATGAATAAAACTGTTACATTGAAATGACACTTCTGAGAAAAATTGCAAATTTAAAATATAGAGTTTAAGTATGTAACACCGCAATCAATGTAATGTTGTTTAAGCAAATTTTGAATAATATTAATTTATATCGATTTCCTTATACTTGTAAATTAAAACTTAAACTTTCTCCGAAAAACTTTTAAAATTTAATTAAATCTCATGGCTTGTTGAATAAATTTTACGATTTAGGTTGCGGGTTTAAGATCCTATTTACATTAGTAAACTACAAAAATTGAAAATATCAACTTCAGAATTATATTATTTTTTAAAAATTGATTTTGATTACTAAAAAACAACGCAAGATTGCAAATGAAGGATAAATTAAGAAAACCTGAACGGACAGTCCTTAATACCAATTACACTGGTATGCATCAAATTTTCTTCAAGAATGAAAACAACTGATTTTAGCCACTTGCGATGCCCTGAATTCAGATCTGTTTTTAGTTTTTTTCTATCACATCCAGTTTTTACGTAATTAAAAAAATGTATAATAATTATAATTTGCACAATTACTGCACATATGGGTACCTATAATGAATTTAAACCTCTATATATGTTTATTTGTTTACCGGAATATATTGTATAAATAAACAAGGATGTTATAATTAAATGTAATTATAAGTGACAATTTTAAAAAACTTTTGACATTCTTCTATGGCGGTCGGGGGAATTTCACTATAGGCACCAGCAGTAATCTGCCATCATTGTTTCATTACAATTCCCCTGGTATATTGTTTGCATGGTGTTAACGTCCTGGAGGAGTCTTTCACCCTGTTCCTCACTCACCGCACCCAGATTTTCGGGGAAATAGTCGGTATGACAATATAGAAAATGTATTTTCACACTCATTTTACAGCCCAAGGCTATTAAATGTCCTAAACATTCCTCAACAATTTTCCTATCATTTTCGACTTTATTGTTTCCAAGAAAGTTTTCGGTTACCCTCTTAAACGAAAAACATGCAGAAGCTTCGAGTTCATTCATCGAGAAAGTGAAAGCACTGTCTCTCATGAGTTCTCGAATTTGTGGTCCATCAAAAACACCAGCTTTCAGTGTGGCGTCACTTTTATTTGGAAATTTTGTTTGAAGGTACAAATGGATATTGCTTTCATTACTTAAGCTTGTCACGAACTGCTTTATAGGTACAAGTTTTGTATGAAGAAGGGACAAACAGAACTTTCTCTCTAGAAATGAGGGGTTCAGATAGTACATTTTTTTCTCCTGGTGCAAGATTCCTTCTTAGGGACCCGTTTTTTCTTTCCCAGTGCTCAGATCGTGCTCTGCTATCCCACTCACAGAGAAAACAGGGATACTTAGTGAAACCGGATTATTGGCCAAGAAGAATCGTCAGTACTTTAAAATACCCATACACTGTCCAGGAATGCTTGCGATACTCAATTTTATCTACCATCAGTTTAAAGTTAATATAAGTTTCTCTTAAATCTTATATTCCATAAATAAACCTTCTATATTTTTGCAGTATACAAGTTTATCTGTTTTAGCAAAGAAAGGTATGAATTCCCTCTCTCTATGCCTGAACCATGAAAATGTGGTGCTGGGGGTTAATAAATTCTTTTCTTTTAATCGTGATCCTAAAAGTTTTGCAGTAATTTTAAGGAGGTCCAAGTCTTTGACTAAATCGTTGAGCTCACTTTGTGTGAACTGTTCGGGCAAATGAGAAGACTCACATGTTTCAAAAGTGGGATAAGGATTTGACAATTGCTCAGATTCAGATTAGGAGGAGTCTGTACTACCCATATTCTGAGGAGGAGATGGAATTGGCACTTGAACACTATGGGGAATCGGTCAAATGGCTGATTTCAAATTAGGATATTTTACTGAATGTTTGTTTTTAGTATTTATGCCATGAATATTTGTCAAACAAAAGTAACAGTCACTTACATGATCGTGAGGTTCGTGCCACACCATAGCAATACCGAAGGAGAATATATGCTATAGATAAAGTAGGGAAATATTTATTACCTAATAACTGCATGTTTATGAAGCCTATCAACACGTAGTTTGTGTATAAAAAACCGAAATAAATATATGTCTATAGTGTAGATCAATACTAGGAAGTCCATCAGATTTTTTCATCAAAGTATGAAGTTCAAAAATTTTATTCTTATGCTTAAAAATAAAATGAAGTGATAGAGAAAACCTAAAAACAGATCTGAATTCAGGGCATCTCAATTGACTAAAATCAGTTGTTTTCACTCTCGAAGCAACTTTTAAAAAAAATGCATACCAGTGTTATCCTTGAAAAAATTAAACAATTATAAACTTGAAGAATTAGAAACAATTCTGTTATGAACTTATACCTTATAAAAATAAAAGTAGTTTGAAAGTTATAGTCATGTGAAAATAATTAGTTGTGTTGATAACATCATTCAAGTAAAATATTAGGAACGAGCTATATATACTCAAGTATATTAAGGAAAGTGCTGTGATTGAAAAATGAATGAAAATAAAATTTGTCTGGTGCAAAAGTTCTGCTATTTATAAAGCGGATTAAATTTAATTGAATATTTGTAAAAACGTAGAACAAATTTAGTACGAAAAAAAATTAAATATATTACGAGAAATTTGAGAATAATGGGGTTGGATGAAACTAGAAAAGTAATAGAGAGTTTGGAAAGTAGATTCCTTTAAAACAAAGGAAGTTCTCAGTATAAAGTTACGAGGGAAGCAAACATGTATCTTACAGATAACACCGCTGTACCACATTTTTCATCTCAGTTAATCAACTTTCTAAGTAGGAAAAATATATAAAAATACACTTTTTATAGAGTATATACTTGTCTTAAATAAGTACTTAATTCTACAATTAGAGAATTATTTTCACAAGTGGAATATACTCAGTGGATTAATTCCAGTACCCTCACAGTACTAATTAAAGATTATAGTTATTATACGAGTACATAACTCCTAGAACTATCAAAGTATTTCCTAAAATGTTATTTTTGTGCAAAGAATACATCTAACATCTATTTTGTTTCAATTCTTTTCTCAATTCCTTCTTTTACTAGTTCTTGTAGTAAAAACGTACTTCTATTAGTTCTCACTCTCCCTATATATATGTGTATATAGGCTATATATATATATATATATATATATATATATATATATATATATATATATATATATATATATATATAGTACAAATTCATAAGTACAAATATATAAGTACAAATTCACTTTTTTTTAATCTGGCAATGTCTGACACTTAATGTTAATTCAGTTTTCTCAAATATTATTTCATAAATTAAATTTTAAAATAAAATTAATTTTTGTTTTATCTGGAGAAAAACGTATTTACAAAAGGGGCAAAGTATGCAATATAGTTGCTTCGTTCCCTTTAGCTTAAAATACGTGATAACATATGATTTCATAAAACAGCTGATTTTGTGTTATAGGTTATGTGGTAGAAAAGCTGTACTAACGTATAGGCTATGTTACTTTCTTTATAATAATTATAATTATTTAGTAAAAAGTAATTGAAATAAAATGTTTTATTGCTGACCTAAAAAGGAATTTACTTTTTAAAATATATGTTTATATTACTTGTTTTACATCAGGAATAGATTTTGCACATATTCAGACCAATTTTCATGCACAAAAAGAACTCCTTCAGCTTACTTATATAAAATTCCAGTTGCTGAGGCAACACTCCTAAATACAAACAACGGAATACATAAATAAGAAATTATTAAGAATAGGCATTTTTCTCCTAATATTAGATTTTTCACTCGTACTTGGTTTATAATCAATTTTTCTAAAACTCCTACCTGTAAACGTTTTCCTGAGTATCCCAAACACGCCTAAGGAAATAAAGTTGATTCACTACTACGCCACTTTCAGTCGAATATTAGGAGTTGTTCTTAAACCTGGAGGGAATCCTTTAAACCTGAATAGCTTTCGCTACCGATCAACATCTAAATACGATAATAGTACCGTAGTATCATACAATTATTATCTCCCTCAAACGTAAACAGGTTTCTGGTGTTTAGAAAACATTCATAACAGCTAAGAAATAGGCAAAATATACGAACGCCATGTCTAAATTTTATTTAAATATCTAAATATGACGACATTTATGTTTGTTAAAGTTTTAAAAGTTAGGTAAATCTATTAGAAGATAGAAAGAAGATTTAGAAAAGCTTAAAACTAACCCGAGCTTAGTTTATACGAAAACCTATATTTTTACAAAATTAAAACAATTTTATGTTTTATAGCTTGCTTTAGGTGCATGTTAGTTTGAAGGATATAAAATATTCATGTAACAGGAAAGGGGGTAAGAAGCAAGTGTTAAAGGATGTAGGAAAAGTTTTAAGTGTACCACAGTCTCCTCAAGTAAAGGAAACTGCGAACTTAGATAACTTTTAAAAGAGGTATTTTTTAAAAGCTTATAAAAAGTGTAGCGAATATAATTTCTAATTTTATTATTCATTATATTATTTCTGCCTTTATAAATTTGTAGCTGTTCTGAGATTGTAAATTTGAGGCCATTTTGTACTTTTTATTATTAGATGTATGTTTTCTAATGTAGGGAATGTATGGCTGTTTTTGATGGCGTGTGTGGCTAGGTTTGAATTGTAATGGTTTGGTATATATATATATATATATATATTTTGTTATCAGATGAATTATTCTTTCTTGTTGAATATGTATGGTGAAATCAAATAACTTTCATAAAAAAGAATATACGAGTATTACTTCATTTTATTGTTGATTGAAGCTTTTCGCTAATTTACATTATTAGAAATTTCAAAATTTATAAATCACTGTCCAGTTATGTGACGAGAGTAAGACTATATTTATATGTCAAGACTATGTTGTTTTAAATTATTAAACAAGAAAACGTATTATATATAAATATATATATATATATATATATATATATATATATATATATATATATATATATATATATATATAATCTAGAGTTTTTGACTATCCGAACTTTAAATTTTGTAAATTTGTAACAACTTACTGAGACAAAATGTTTTCGATCGCTATGTTGCGATCTTCATCAGGGTCTTCTGCTTGGAGATGTCGGGTCAAGCGGTGACGGTTTTAAAGGCAGGTTTCCGACAGTATCAAAGAGTATGTGTGATTTGTATTGTGTTTGTTCGTTTAATATGTTTTTTACTTTGGGTTTTTGTGTGTCTGTAAATTTCATATTGTTCTAGTGTGTTGAGATGTTGTCCTTTTCTGTTGATGTGTAGGATTTCTAGGTTATGGTAAATGTCTGTGTATTTGTGTCATGTTTCTTTTATGTGATTGTAAAATCCTGAATTGGTGTTCTGTTTGTGTTCCTTGACTCTTTGTTTATAGCCGCGACCTGTTTGTCAAATGTAGACTTTGTTACATTCGTCGCAGTTCAGCTTGTATACGCCTGGTACGTGTAGTTTATCTTTGTTGTTGGTGTTGTGTTTTGTATTGTAACTTGTTATTAGTTTTGTATGCAATTTTGTATTCTATTTTTTAAACGTATGGGCTATTTTATTTGTATTTTGTTTATGTATGGTATTGTGATGTATTTGTTTTCCCTGTCTGTATTAATTTTGTAATTTTTACCATAGTTTGTCTATTATTGTGGTGTTGTATTTATGTGTGTATACTAAATTGTGTCTAGCTTTTTATTTATGTTTTTGTGGTCATTTGAACTTCTTTAAGTCTAATGAGTAGTCCAATACACACACACACACACACACACATATATATATATATATAGGGTTAGTAGTATTTTAATAAAAAAGAATTTGTATTTTAGTTTTCCTCATACATTGAAGCTTTTCTCTAATTGTTAGAATCAGCATTATCAAAGGTTTTTTATGTACTTTATAGTGTTACGACTACATCTGGACTGTCTAGACAGTAAATATATGTATATTTTGTATCACATACATTTAAATTCACTAAAGATTTACATGTCTAGCATTAGAAGACTGTGATGTTCTTGAAGTAATAGAGTGTGTGAGTCTTGGCTATCACATGGTCAAAACATATAAACGTATAAAACATATTTCCTTAGTTTTGGAAAATAATTGATTATCTACCATGGTATTGTTGCAAGGGAACCATAGTTTTAACCATGACACTGTTTAAAAATCTTATTTTAAATTCCAAATAAGCAGCTTCTAAAGTAAACAGAGTGCTGCATCCAAGCGGGCTAAAGCTGAACTGTCTTTGTCTACACGAGTATCACTCTAAGATGATTAGTGGTTTGTATTTTATCTGAGACATTCAGACAAATATTGTCCCAAAACACTAATGATTATTAATATGATTAATGTTAAAAAATTACATTAAATTGTTATATATACAAACATGTACCTACAATACTACGAGAGATGTAGATAAATAATACATGTAGTAAAAATATTATAAAATGTATAATTTATCAGTTACGAAATAAATATATTGTTATAAAAATAATAAACAAAATAAACATGTTTATAAGATTCATTAAATTTTTATTTTATTACTTATAAAACATGTAATTCATACATTAAAATCCCCTACTGCTGGATAAAAAAACATTTACTATTTAATGTTAGATAGTGCGTTTTCACCCAGTTGCCTATGTAACTATTTTTCTCTATATACTCATAACCTTGTATGTATTTGTTTCTTCTAAGGGAATGAAACGGCATTTATTGTTTTTTTATCTGAAATTTATTTACTTACTTTTATTTTAAAAACTAATTTATTTTTTCAATGTTTAATTTTTTGTGTTTTAAAATTACGTCTTTTTCCTTATTATCTTGTTATTTAATTTTCAAACTGTTGGCAATATAGGTTAATATTTTAATTATTGAATATATATATCACATAAATAATCTTAAAAGAAAATACTTCTTTCTTAAAATTATTCATATTTCGTTTTACATTAATTTAAATTTAAAATAATAAAAGACTTCATTTAAATCCAAATTAAGAAATAAATTTACGTAGTGACATTCACGCAAAAAGAAATTTAATTTCTAAACAATAATTTTTTTCATTTGCTTTGTAACAAAAGCCAATAAAGTATTTCAATTATGCAGAAAAGATTTATTCCTAATCAACGTCCTCATAATCAACTTTTATAACTAAACCACTTCCTTTTACTTGTTTGTGTCTTTATTAAATTCATGAGATAAACAATGAATTTAACATATTTTCTAAGTCCTTTAATTTACATTTTAATTATAAAAGTGATATTAGACATTGGTATTTTAAAATTTGGTTATAGTGAAATATAAAACTAACACTTAAAAATATAAAACAAGTGATATAAAAAAAAATTAAAATCAATGCGTACTGAGGCCAACAAAGACAAATTTTATTTTTAGTTTCTTTTTATTTTGAATTTTAAAAGGGGAAAAAGAAAGCGAAATTGCTTGCATTTTCTCATTTTCCATTCTTTGCATGGTGTTGGACTATTAATTCGGTTTGGTACTATTTATACGCTTTCTTTTCTCGTCGATTGGATTGTGTTGTAGTTTCTTGACGTTTGTAAAGCAAGGTTCGACGCCGTTAAACCAGTTTATTGGTTTACTTTATTCTTTCCATTCACTTTTAAACCTTGAGGATTATCTATCTATGATATTGTGTGGTAACCATGGCAATAATTAAACTTCTATAAGGAAGGTTTCATCGACAAGCAGATGGGAGCAGATAAACGTTATATACTTCTTAGAGAAATGCACATCTAGCTATGAGTAGGTTGGATCAGTGCCAAAGTGCTAGACTTTAATCATGAAGATACTCATTTCGAATCCGACCTGGGACCCCAATTACAAAAAATTTAATTAATAAATGAATATTTGATAAAAACTGTATTAACATCAACGATCAACCCCTAGAGGTTAAAATATATATATTTAAAGGTGATTTTATGAATAAAAGTGTATAAATGCTTTAACAATTCAAAACTTGTAGAATAAATATATAAGGCGAGTGCGAGCTAGTAGAATTTCAAGTTTACTCAAGTAAGCATTAAGTAAACGATGTCGATATTTGTGTGCTCATTCTATCATATTTCTTTTTGTGTCTGTCACATTTATATTCCCTATATTTTTACAATATTAAAATAGATATCAAAGTTTTGAAACATCTACAACTGATGTTATTATTTATTTGTTCCGAATCCTAATAATTTTAAAGTCTGTTCTGAAGACAATTTATGAATTCTCTAAAACTGTTAATAAGTTTTCTTTTGATTTTTTGAGACAAACTCCTAAAATATATTTTTTATCTAATCATTTAACAAACTTAAGCATTTAACAAACTTAAGCATTTAACAAACTTAAGCATTTAACAAACTTAAGCATTTAACAAACTTAAGCATTTATCGTACTATATAAAACATATTTGATCTATATTTATTTTATTCAAGTTAAACAACCACTTATCAATTCCTTTTTATAACATAACTTTCGCTCCTACAAAGTACGTTCCCTGTTTTGGTAAACAGATTGCAAAGAGAAAACCCTTGGTTTGATTCCATTTAATTTTGTTCCACAGCCAGCATGAGCACAGAGATTTTTGTCAAGGTTCATGAAATTGAAGCATCATAGAAGGTTTGGAAAATATTTTCATTTATCAAACTTATGTTCTTCTC
>JBAIZL010000010.1:3357867-3372867 GCA_036971475.1 Prosapia bicincta
CTCTATAAATTGAAGTAGTAAGACAATATTAGCAAGAAGAGAGAAGGGAAATGATATATTTTATTTCTTTTGTAGAATTTATTAGTTTATTCACTTTTTTACTCCATTAATACTAATTAATAATGTGTTTATTTTAGTTTATAATAACATTGTCTATAAAAAATAATAACAATTACAAGAATATAGCTAAATAAACTGAAAATGTGTGACACAATCGAAAGACTCCTTCACATTAAAAACACTATTTAAATACAATATTTAGGTCACATTTAAATCTAACAAAGTGTATTTGAAACATTTACGGTGTCCCAAATGTATTTACACAAATATATAGACTATAACAGACTAAATGATAATTTCATACTTAATTGGGCAGTCTTTAACCCTCTCAGTGCGTTGACCATTTGTTAAAGCTAGCCCAGGTGTAAAATCTTCCACTCGTTGTTGACGTTTGCAAATGCCAAAAGAACATTATGAAAGTAAGAGAAAAGAAAATATATTTCGTAAATCATAGCATTAATATTATTATAAGCGTGAGAAATATACATTACTTAATGGTTTAGTGCTTTAAGCAGAAAATTTAAAAAAATCTGCTAAAAATAGAGTTTTAATTTCTAAAACTACAGACTCAACTGATTCGTACATTGTAAACATTAAAATATCGTAACATTGTATGTTAGTTTCTAACCTCTTAAGACCAACCCCTTCACTAGCGTTCACCTATTGTATACTGTTGCGCTTGAGTAAGGAAAGAACGCTGGCTAGTTGAAGAGGTGTGATTTGAACATTGCCTACCTCCAGTGGAACATATTCGAAATACACTTATGGAAATTATGTTTAAAATTCAATTAAACAACTTGTCGGAAATAATAGCAATATCAGAAAACAAACATTTTATCAATAGTTACTTAGACTAGATTTGTTTAAATAAGTTTCATTTCCCTTTAAAATTACTTTTTATAAACTTTCTAAAACCACATATAATAGAATATATATATATATGTATATGTATATATATATATATTTATATATATATATATATATATATATATATATATATATATATATATATATTATTAACCTACTTAAGTAATTTGAAATAAAAATATAATGAGTTTTATGTTGGGTAATTAATCTACTGTGTCAGCTTTCTTATAAAATTAAATTAAATCCATAAGTTTTCACAATTTATAAAATGTACAACGATTATAAATGAACTTTCCGTTTATTATGAAACTAAAACAACAATTCACCAAACGTAAATACTATAAGTGTGGCCCAAGATCTCACTTAACTAGTTTATTGACACAACCAGTTTCAGTGACTACGTCGCTTTTATCTTTGATGGATTAACACTAAGAGTAAGAGTGTTAGCCAAATACTGACAGAGACGACACTGTCTCCGAAACTAGTCTATGTCAATAAACTAGTGTTTAGTGTGATTTTGAGTAACTCTTATTTACGTTTGGTGATTTATTTCTCACTAGCTAAGCTCTAATTAACAAAATATAAGGCAATTGTCAGGGCTTAGTTAAAGTAAATTTAGGAATTTTTAAATTTCATAAACGAATTATATATATATATATATATATATATATATATATATATATAATTATGAAAACAAATTTGAGTATTGAAAGTAATTAATGTTAGGTTATATATTCTGTTTAATAAAACAAACATAAAACTTTCGAAATTGCTTAACACTTACTAATAATTATTGCCCAAAAAACAAAATTATTGTAAAAACTGCCGTGTAAGTATAAGAATATGAAATGTGCATTTAAAATTTGCAGGCTATATGATGTTATAATTAAATAATAAAAATATGGTACAACTCACAAATATACAATTTTTTATTTCAAACGCGTTTCAACGACTACTTTGTCGTCATCCTCAGTGAAAATACACAAATGAAATTAAGTAATATATATATATTAGTTAATTTCATTTGTGTATTTTCACTGAGGATGACGACAAAGTAGTCGTTGAAACGCGTTTGAAATAAAAAATTATATATTTGTGAGTGGTACCATATTTTTATTATTTAATTATAACTTTCACTCACAAGCCAGCTCGAATATTATTTATATGATGTTATGTTATATTTTATTATATAAATTGATATTTCTAGATATAACATTCATATAGTTGAGTCTAACATTTAATTGAAAATGGAAATAATACAAGCAATACATTCGGAATACAAATTGCGTATTACATAATGCTAAACATGATTTCATTCTAATGTTTAACAATATGGGCGGCTTAATTGATTTTGTCGTAGGTGTCAATTATTCGTTGACAGCTTAAGGCCATTAGCGTGGAGTAGAACGTTGTCGCCTGATGAAAGACATCTCCGAGTCTTTGTTACCTGATATTTAGGCTCTACTCCGCTTTGTGAATCGGGTGTCTCATTAATAACCCTATGTTATGAGTGCTTCGAAGTTTGCTGCAAACTTTATCTTCATCATTTCTAAATAAATCCTTCCGTAAGGCTTACAGTCTGAATACGGCCGAGCTTGCTGTGATTGATGGGACTTTGAATGTGAGCAACCTTTACAATTATTGAAAATAAAACAGACACATGCTACTAGTGTGTTTTTATATACGAATTCAATTAAAAAACTGTATTTTTCGTTCGTGTTGTAACAGTTTTAAATTATTCAATTTCTTCTATTAGCTCACACTCTCCTGATATATATCTTATACAGAATATCATTTTTATAAAATATATGTATTAATTTTTGTTTCCGCCCTCTGGTTTTTGTCGAAACATCCATTGCACAACCTTAAGTGGTTGCCATGGTTACCTCAGATATAAATAACAGTCTAGGATTACAAATTAATGAAAATAATAAAATAAACATGCAAACTAGATTAACGGTACTCGATCCTTATTTCAGAAACAGACAATGCGAAAGGAAAGCGAAAAGAAACTACAACACAATGCAAGCAACAAAAAAAGGGTATAAATAGTAAGTAACAAACGAAAATAATAGTCCAACAACATACATAAAAAGAGAAAGGAATGTTTCAAGGGGATTCGCTTTCTATTTTGTCACTTAATATTGCTATTCTGACATATGTTTATACGTATTTATATTATCTGTAAGAATAAGATAAAAAGAAACTATAATAACACTAGTATTTGTTGATGTAAGCAGAAATTGGCTTAAAGATTAAAATTTTTTTACATTACTTGCTTTATATTTAAATCGTTTTTTACGGTTGCCAATTTTTATTTATTCAGTTCTGAAATTTATTTACCAATAAGAGTAAAGATACTATATATTATAAACGTGAAAAACGTAAGAGCTTTATCGCTATTTATGAAGAAAAGGACATTTGAAGAAGCTATAAAGCTTATAAAAGAAAGACTGGACGAGATAGAAAATAATACTGAAAGCAACTGTGTTCTTTCAAATCGTTGTCGAGAAAGATAGTTGCAAAATATTTATTAGATGTTTATTGTTATATTAACATTTGTCTTGTGTTGAAAATAAAATATATGTCATGGAATGGTAAAAATAGTTTCAGCCAACTTATTATTTTTGCCCTGATTGTGTAGCTTTCTCCCTAATATTTTTATTTTGCTTTTTTTGCTATTTTTTGTACAATTTGTTTATTTGTATATTTGAACTAACAATTAACAACCTCTACAAATAATAACGACAGAACACTCAATACACCACAGACTCTCACCAATACACCACAGACTCTCACCAATACACCACAGACTCTCAACAATACACCACAGACTCTCACCAATACACCACAGACTCTCACCAATACACCACAGACTCTCACCAATACACCACAGACTCTCACCAATACAACACAGACTCTCACCCAATACAACACAGACTCTCACCAATACAACACAGACTCTCACCCAATACAACACAGACTCTCACCAATACACCACAGACTCTCACCAATACACCACAGTTTCTTACTAATACAACACACCTGAGAAACAGTCGTGTCCGAGACTCACCGAATTGAACAATGCAATGACCAAGTGCGAAACGCGTCAGCTGAAAAAGATCAGTAAGTAGTGGTTTTCTACCAAGTGATACTAGAAATGTATTTTTTTGTACATCATAACATATAAGTAACGTTATATCCAGATAAATTAACATCATAATTTTCCTATGACATCACATGAAGCTTTTCAAGTAGATAAAAATTACATTTTTTTAAGATCAAATTAAAAAAAATTAGGACTGTCCATTATTTTAGAAAATTTTATTGAGAACACGGAAATTTAATGTTTAGCTCTTCTACTCCAATACAAATTGCTGTACAGTTTTTAATTCCATTTTACCATAAATTTTAACTATCCATATTGCACCTTTAAAACAATAAAAAATAATTGCATATTTTTTTTTATAAATTTAATAATTTACTTGTCTGTTTTCTGGTTATTATTTCATTATAGCACTTTAAAATATATATAAAGAAATTGGTAAGAAACTGTTATTTTCAGGTATTTCTCAACAAAAGCCTTTCACAGTTGGTTCGGACATTATTTAATGCGGTAAGTTACTTACTAGTACCTGCTCAGCTGTGTTGTGTTATCGTTAATTTGTGATTTGACTTACTATTATATGTTTCTTTCCTTAGTGATGTATATTTAATGATTAGTTATTGTGTTGTTACTATATCTCGAAGCATTCTGTTGAGTTCATTTTATTGCTTTTACTGATGAAGTGTCCTAGGTTTGTGTTGCGTCCTATGTTGGTGTATGCGTATAGTGGGCTTTAGATTGTGTAGCGACATTTTATTTAGTCAGTTTTGTTAATGTTTTCTACGTGTTCATTGTATCTTGTTATACATTCTCCTCATTTTTCTCGTGTATAAACGTTTGAGCAATAGTGTCATGTAGTTCCTACTGTAAATTGTTACCATTTTTTTCAATATATTTTAATTAAAACACTTGCGTTCTCACTACTGTATATTTTTGTTATTGTATGTCAGTGTCTGTATATGAAACCTAACATGTCTTCTTCAATGTACTAAAGATAAAGTATCCCATGTTAACATTTCCTATTTTACCTAACCTGTCACTATAATAATTTTACAAACCGTATGATTAATTAAAGTCTAGATTTTTTAATGAAGCTGAAAGATGTTGGATTTTTTCGATTTTAGCTAAATATCAATAACTATATGTAATATTATTATAAATTTACAATATAATTTATGGTATTATAACAATTTATCAAGGATATAAAAATAAATAATTTGGAGTAAATTAAGTTCCATATCAATTTTAAAATAAACCTATACAGGTCTTTTATTGAACCAAAGCCAATCAGACTGGAATCATTCAATGGTAAATAATATTGTATCTGAGGAACAACAATAGCATGCAACAAAGAATTGAATTAGCGTATCTCAAATTCTATTTAATTAAAAATTGAATAGAAATGTAATATATTATAACGTAATATAATGTAATAAAGGGAACATAATTAACATAAAGTATTTCTAAATGATTTTTTTTTCACTGTCTATTTTCAAACCCTTACTGATAAGACCTGTACTTAGTAGCTACATAATAATATGGTTGGGCTTCAATCTTATAAAGTAAATATAAATTGAGTTTGTTTCTGTGTATCTTCAACTTCATTAAAACAGACAGAACGAGAATTATTTGTTCAGCCATCCTGTAATAATAAATGAAGCGTTTGATTAAAGATCGCTTATAAAGTTGTTTCACAAACATTTCCCTACTTACGCGTGTTTGTAATGTGTAAACAGTCGAGAACATTGACGGTTTCACATCATCTGTGCTAGACGATTCCTTTTGGCGTGACTAAGTTTGTAAACAACTAGAACACCCTTTATCTGATGTCAGCTTTATTAATTTAACTGGGCTTTGTAGCGATTTAATTTGTAAATTGAAATATAACGTCGAAGGTGACGTCATCACCCAAGCTTGTATCAACCCGGAGTCGAATGAATTTATTACCAATATATTTCCTAAAGCATAAATTTGCCATTAAAATAACCAGCTATTTTCATCCTCTTGTAGAGATGTTAGGGCATATTCAAATAATTTCCAAATGTAACTTCTGTATATTTCTGAAATACGGTAGGACTATATTTCATTAAATAAGTATCAGGCCTGACAGTGGTTTATTACTACTTTTATTGCATTTCTCTTTGTATTTCCCATTACTATTACGTAAAAGTGTGCATTAACAGTTTATATTGTTTTATATTACGATACATGTAAATTAGTTACACTTTAATGTACTTTAACAAGAATTTTACTTGGTATTAAAGTTCGTGTATATATATATATATATATATATATATATATATTTGTGTTTGTATGTATATATATATATATATATATATATATATATATATATCTGTGTGTGTGTGTGCGTGCGTGCGTGTGTGTGTGTGTGTGTGTGTGTGCGTGTGTGTGTGCGTGTGCGTGTGTGTGTGAGTGCGTGTGTGTGTGTGTGTGTGTGTGTGTGTGTGTGTGTGTGTGTGTGTGTGTGTGTACATTCGAGAGTTTATTAGTTACGGTTGACCTCATTTTCGAAGATTTTAGAAGACTTAAGTAATGAATATGTAACATAAATATTACACCAATTCTCGTATGCATCCTACACGAGATGTCTTGTAACTAGTATTTTGACATTTACTATCTTGGTAGTTCATTAAATAACCCTCCAGAAATGACCATGAATACAGTCAGTGTAGTTGAACAAGCACGGATACGTGTCAGAGTAATAATAATAAATCACAACTTATATTTTTTATTGTTTTTAGGCTGATTATAACGTATATTAGAACATCTATCAGGATATAGAGTTGGAGAGCTCCACAATATATTGTTTCTTTCCTTCGCCCTTTCTACTCACAACCAACGTTTATATTATTTGACAGAAAATGACTCCCAGAAAATCCAAAGCGACCATTATTAATAATGAGCCTCTTTGCGAACATTTTTTTAAAAATAATGTTCAAATGTGAATAACTTTAATATTTTAATTTAATATGTAAGTTAAAATTAATGAATTTGTTGTGCTACATTGTATTTTGGATGGGTATTATACTACTGTTATAGGATATAACGATAAGGTTGTGAGACGTTGTTAGGGACGTTTTCATAGTTTGATAAAAACATTAAATAATTTAAAATTAACATTTTTGTCTAAAATTTCAAGACTGTAATAGGTTTTTACGTAAGTTAAACTCAGGGACATATCTTCCCACTGTTTATCTCATGGAAAGATGGTATTGGTACGTGAAGGTCTCCATCATGTGACCACCTACTAAAATATAAATGGTTATTCATTATAATTCCCAGTGCGTTACGTGGTGTTCGAACGTGTAGCCATGTTGCATGAAGAGATGAAGTAATGACGTCATTTATTGCTTCACTGGAGACTGCAGTTCTTCAGAGATATTACAGGATAATCTACCATTTTATACTTCTACTTTGAGTAAGACTATAAAGAGAAATTATCATCATCTAAGAGGTTTTGTGGATTTTAGAATTTCAGTTAATATTTGGAAGTTGCTAAAGAAAACGTTAAAAAAACATTTTCTGCATATTCCTTCTGGATAAGGTATTTGCAGTTATTGGTTTTCGACAAGGGTTTATTGTCAAAAAAACATTTTACAAATTATATACGTAAAGGCTTAAATTTTACATCTGACTTGTTATTGTACTTTGAACCTTTCTCTTTTGTTTTACATATCTTTATTTCAAATTTTCTTTATGCGAGTAGTTGAAAAGATTTGACTTTTAAATTATGACTAGCAATCATTTTTCATAAGGTGTCTATAAATGGTCTATAGCTTTTCAACTTTCCATTTGCATTAGGTCTTATGTTTTATATTGATAGAGTGTAATGTCTTTTGTAATTTTTCAACTATCTCTTTTATTACAACCAAATTTAGACTAGGCACTTTACGATATATAAACTTTTCAAGGAGTTATTTATGTATAAAGAGGTGCTGCTTTGTTGGATTAAAATAGTCCCTCAATGATTATTTAGCTTTGTTGATAACAGAGATACTTCATCTCTGTTTTACTACTGCAGTCATTTATGTCACAAAATATCTTATTTGTAATTTACAGGCTACATAAATGTTTCATCCGAAAATCTAGTTTGATATTCGTGGATGATTACTAGTTTTAATAGAGGCTTTCGATTTATAAGAAAACCCTTCTTCTCTCCCTTCTCTCTCTCTTTATCCATACACACACACCCGCGCTCGCGCGCGTGCGCATGCGTGAGCGTACCGCATACACACAAATACACAACCATCTCGATCTATAACAACAACTTCAGTTCTAAAATCACCACTACTTGGAAGAGAATATAAACAATGGACAAATTATGCGGCCCTAAATATAAGGAAACCCTTACGCAGTGCTCACGAGGTTAACTTAATAAAGTTAATACAGTGTAGCATATTTTTCAAACACAACGAGTCGTCAGTTTATTTTGGACACAGTTTGTTAAATTGTCCCTACTGCCTGGACCCACTCGGCGTAATGAGCACACATTAATAATTGCTGTCCCGACCACATAACTGGAAACATCCCCTTCCTAAGTTAACTTACATTCAAAATTAACAATTTCCAGCGAAATTAAAAGGGCACGAAGGCTAGTAAAAACACGGATCTCGGGCACTGGGGTTGATATTATCAGGCAACTCGACCAGTTAATGTAAACACTACCCCCACCCTCTAGTCGGAATTAATGTTTTTATTAACGTATATTATCCTGCTTCCAAGCAAAAGAGGGCAACATTAGAAAACCAGAATTCTTATCCCTTTCTCACCCAATTCATGAATATAACATTTAATATTAAATTGTTCTTGGTTTCCAATATTATTAATAATATATTTAAGAAATGTATTAATTTCGTTGCTATTTAGTTTATTGCTTTCTTTAAATGAATGCATGTTAGACCGTTCATAATATATTGTAATTTGTAAATATTCGAAATTTTTTTTCAAACATAGATAATAAACGTAGTTTAGGACATATATTTATTTATAATAAAAAGTAATAATATTTAAAATAGTGTTCAGCAGTAATAAACGACTAATATTTGGGAACTTGTGTGAAAGGCGATATTTATTTAGTAATTTTATGTGAACAATAAATTATTCCTAATTTTAAATTGTTAAATTAAAAGTGGAAATACATTTTAAGCTGTCACGCACTAACAATAAATATATATAAAATGAATCAATTAAAATACATACTTAAATAGCAATTGAATATTTGCCTTATCACACCACGAAGTTCACAAATGAAATAAATAAATGGAGAAATTATTAAGTTGAACAATTTTGAATTTTAATAAATTTGTCATAGTGAACTTATTTACGGGGCCTGAAATCTCACATGAAGCTATTCTGTGTTTTTACACGTTTTTAGTAATATATTACAATAGGCTTAGAGTTAAAATATAAAAATCCTCAGACTCCTATTTACTAGAAGGATTTACTTCAGGTTGGATGAATAACTAAAACTTTGTTTAAATCCAGCAGAGTCGTAAAAGAATACGTAATTTAACATTATTCCGTTGCATTACTTTGGTTTTATAAAATACAAAATTACATTTTGCGAGTAATATTAATGCCACGAACTCTACGGCGTTCAAATACATAACGCTTAGGTTTTTACCCGCAAGTTCCACCTACGTTGGATATAAACGATTATACTTAATTATTTCATTTATGCTACTGATCTACCACATAATATTTATGAAAGCTGAACACTTTATTCTTGTTTTTTTAGGATAATAACAGATCACAGACCAATTCATGTTTCTACAATGCTTTATGAGTTTGCTATTGATCTGTTACTAACTTTAAAAAATTTAATCGTTGTTAACAGATATTAATTAAAATTTTATTTATTCTTGGTATGAAATATTTAGACCAATATAAGAAAATATCTATATTATATATAAATATATACATATATATATATATATATATATATATATATATATATATATATATATATATATATATATATAAAACAGCTAAGGTTACATTTATGTTGTTAGGAAGTTGAAAAGAGAGACAGGATATCAACAATAATTTATATATTAATTAAAACAACCTCTCACCACAAATTCAACAAATTTTATTTTAACCTTATGTACATTTCGACTACAAAGTAATCATCTTCAGAGGTATTTTTACAAATAACTGTGTAATAATTTATATGTTACATTTTTAAAGACTTTATTTATGATCATTAAGCTAAATGATACGCTATAAATCAACATTAGGCCCAGCAATGGTACACCGTACTCACTTTCCCTGCATATTGACTTTCGCGATATCACAAGACTTACCTATATATTTAAACACAGCACTAAGAGTTTATCGTCGATTTATTTATACAAAGAACGTTAAACTTTGAACATTATTAAGTAAATTTTTAGCCTTTGTGGACTTTATTTTAAATAATTGAATTAAACCCTCTAACCACAATCGAAAGTCTTTATTTCACTCAAATTACGTTGTGTACATTTAGATTACATGGTAATAATCTCCAGAAGTTCCCAACTAATCAGAAGTACGTTACCTATAAATACATTTACCCAGTTTTACTACTTAACTAAGTGTAGTCCATAACTGTAAAAACTGGACTGTTTCTTTCTCATTTTGTCTGCAAATGTCTTCAGCCCGCCTAAATACAATCTCTAATTTCCAAGATAATACAGCGCAGTTTCTACGTTACTGAAATATCGTGTAGAGAATGCTGTCTACCGTGCTAATATATTTATGAAATTAAATATCATATCCAAATCGATGTCGTTTTAAACAGACATTATTTTCAGAATTATTTTTGTTTACGTGGGGAATGCTCTTTTAATTTTGGTTTTATGTCCCTCTTCAGACTAATTCCGTGTTTTTACAAAATTAAAGATACTTGTTAAAAGCAGCAGTTTGTTAAGTGTTGAAAATATCCGAGAAAAATTAGCTTTTAATTTAGTTGCAGCAGAAATGTGTAACCGGCTCTCGGAAGCATCTGCAGATGACAAGATTTATGGTTGCTGAGTGGAAAGTTCATATTGCAATTTGCATTGTGTGGCAGTAAATTACCTGACAAGAGGAAAGGTTAGTTCCAATTGTATTATACGCCTTGAATTTACGAAGAAGCGAAACACAAATTTTAATCAGAAGTTGCGTGCGTGCCAAAAAAACGTCGTAGCCCTAATTTATTCTAAATTTACACAGGCACTTTAGAATAATGGTATGATACTTTCCAACAAACAACGAAAACTTATTTTACAACATTGTTTTTAACAACGAATTAAATTTCCCACCATTTCTAATGGATAAATAAAAGAGATTCACATCTTTGTTTAGGAACATCTTTCATGTACGGCTGTTTATATATATATATATATATATATTGATATTGATATTTTACGTTGTCCATTGTTTTTCCGTTGCACTGACTTTATGAAGATAATATATATATTACTATTGTAAGTAATTTTATCCACCATTAAGTGCAATGATTTTACCTTGTGTGATGAGGCGCTTTTCGGTCACTTGACCATTGTCGAATCACTGATTACTTTTTCTCAATTTTTCTGGTGTGGATGTTCGCTCCGTGGTGTTGGTACTTGTTGACGCCATACACGTTTCCTCTCGAGTCTTGTGTATAATGTTTTTGAATAGTACGTCTTCTGCATATGTTGTCTGTAGGTTCATTAAATTGTTGTGTATGTTTTTATAAATGTGGTATTTTTCTAGTGAGTTTAGTTCTATTGGGTTATTATTTATTTCAAGTATGGTTAGGTTATTTTCGTAATTTGTTATTTCATGTTTATGTGGTATTAGGTGTGCTGCAACATTTGATACTTTTGAATTTTTGTTTTTGAATGCTCTATAATATTCTTCAAATCTTATTTTAAATGATCTGGTTGTTTTCCCTACGTAAAATGCGTTACAGTTGTTACATGTAATTTTGTAATTTCCTGATAAGTTATTTTTTCTGAATTTGTTTTGTGGTTTGTGTTATTAAGATATTTTAACATTCAAAAACATTATACACGAGACTCAAGAAAAAACGTGTATGACGTCAACAAGTACTAACACCACGGACCGAATTTTATGTTGCTACCTTTAAATAATTTTGTGGATCGCATATAATACTAATAATAAATTATTAAATACGCATATAATACTAATAATAAATTATTAATTATAATGAATAATAATAATATTATTAATATGCCTGAATAAAACGGTGTATATAAATTAGAATGTGATTATTGTAATAAAGTTTATATAGCACAAACTAAGAAAAAACTTAAAGATAGATATAAAAAACATTTTAATGCATATAAAAATGCCAGAAATTTATAAATCAAATTTTGCTAGTCATTGTATTAATAATAATCACATATTTCCTAATATAGATAATATGTTACTTGTAAAAGAAATTAACAAAAGCCTGAGACTGAATATTAATGAAACTTTAGAAATAAAGTTGATAAATGAACAAATACAAGTAAAATCTAAATTTGATAATATATTCAGTGTTTGTAACGTTACGTCAGCAAAATAAAAGTTAACAACATTGCAATTGATTTGGCATAGCTATTTATTTGATATAATTTGCACATATGTTAATTTTAATTGTTTAATATTCCTGATGATTTTGGTACTGTTAGCCAACGAAAATCTTTGAATTGTAAATTCAATTATAATTCTTGTATTTGTATTTTGACTTAGTTCTTTATTAATACACAAGAATACATATTGCGATATAATATATATATAAATGCTGATAAGTATTCCTTCACTGTGGGAAAAATATGATGAATAGTTATTATCAGGAGTACATTCGTTCATTCTGCAGTGCATAAAATCGTAGCTCCGACGTTCCGTTAAAAAAGTTGAATATATGTTGTACATATGTATATATATATATATATATATATATATATATATATATATTTAAACCACCTGTAATACGTACCTTGAATGTTATATTTAAATAAAATATTCCTTAATTTTAATAAGGATGTAATTCCTTAAATTATTAGGTAGGTAAAACTAGAATGATTTTACCGATGGAAGCAATGCCAGGTAATTAGTTTCCATAAATACTGTGTAAAGCCTAGGTACCTAATTTACTTTCGATTTATCTTTACAGTTTTTTCAACTTCTAATTGAGACTGTAACGTTTTTAAAACTATTGAAATTATTTATTTTTTTAAATTAAAAATGTGTCTGTAGTCCATAATTACAGAATCAGGACAGGGCTGTATTTATTATTATCCACTTGGATATTGCATTTGTAGGTACCAAATAGTTTTCGTGCATGATGTCTACTATTTTTTATACAATTTTATTTTTAAATATACTAATGGTTAAAACAACAAATAAACGAAACATATTTCTCAAAATTAACAATATTTTCCGATTGGGAAAAAGGCTCTATAATTACGGCCCTTTCGGTGATATTTGGCCTTGTTAAGGATTTTTAATGTGGGTTTCGAGTGTTTAAAACAGATCTCTAGTTAATACAAAGTAAGAACTAATTTCCCTCAGACAACGCCTTATAATAAGCAAGGGCATTCGTACATTGTTATTTATCTTCACACAAGTACAACGCATTTTACAGAGTTTATGAAAGTATTCACACACTAATACAATTATAATGCGAGTACCTTATTGTATATATCACAATGTCATATTCACTTGAGACGTGGGTATTTACAACAGGTTCATGAAAAATAATTGTATTTTTTTGGTTGTAAACCTTTTTATTTATTCTCAATTCTTGAAGGCACTGTTTAAGAGATAGATCTTTCGGTACATTATCCACAAGGAATGTTTTTGGTTTACATTTTATACGCTCTTTCGATTTTGTAGTGTCTGATTTGTGGAAAACAACTCCAACTCAGAGAAACTATGTTTTTTTCCAGTTTTCAAATAAAATAGATCATTATTTTTAAAATTTATCTTACAATTTCATTATTCTAAAGGAGAATTAAAAATAGTACATCTGATCTATCTGTTAGTGTAATTAAATTAGTTTAGATAATTCGTAAAGCACTAAATCTTTAAAATTATAGATTTATATTATATTGTTTGGTCTTGAGAATATTCATAATCACACATAATGCTGATCAGGACTAAGATAGCTAAAATGGAATTATTTTATTGGAATAATAACATTGGCATAACTGTTTAAAGTATAGGAAATATTGCTTCAATCTTCGGTAAAATCTAAGACCAAATAATAAGTTAATAAATCTGCCTAATAAACAATAAAACTAAATATAGTATATTTTAGTGAAGGTAATAAGGGAGTTAAAAGTTTTGCTAAAGTTATAAAATATTATTTGAATAAAGCTTTTGTTCCAACACTAAGCTAACGAATTCCTTAAGTTCTAATATACTGCAATCTTCTCTATATTACAATTTACATTTCGCGATAAATTATTCAAATCATGTTTCACTTTGACATTTATTAAGAAGTTGATAATTAGCACTGCTTTGAGCTCTCTCAAGTTGGAGAATATGACGTGATCCTGAATGTATTTACATTCGTTTTAGAATCCGATAATACTTCGATAGTAACAATCCTATTACCACATGATGCTAGATCATATGTTTCTTAATTATTATTTTATTTAATGTTCAAGTTAAAAATTAAGAGATGCGAATTGTATGCAAGATTATTTATTACAAGTTAAACATGAAGATATATATTTAGTAGAAAAGTGCGTAATGTTACTATTGTAATAGATAATTTATTTTTTTATATTTATTAAGAGTTTTGTAATTTGTTGATTTTTATTATGTTTTATTATAATGTTATGTATTTTATAAATCCTAAGTTACGTTGTATATTTGTTTAACTGAGTTCTTGAAAAGGAATATCGGTAAGTAATTCAAAACGTTGAGTGTTTAAAAAAGCAAAATTGTCTGTGTTCTGTCATTAGCCTGTATAAAAAATTTATGTT
>JBAIZL010000010.1:3377867-3387867 GCA_036971475.1 Prosapia bicincta
TTTTATACAAGCGAAGATTTCATGTTCTCGACTAGGTGTCTGGCCGCTTACTAAGTTTACACGTTCGCTGCGTATGACGTGACGTCACAAGTCGGGTGGAGACAGACAGGTTAAACCGCATGTGTTATTATGGTTAATATAAACCGTGGAACGAGTGGTGAAATATTGGCGAGCATTCTCAACAACCTTTTACACATTATATTTATGACATCATTTAAATACTGTAATTCTGCTCAGAGCACCTTCGTATAGGCGAATAACAACACCGTATCGACGTAACTTGATTACGTCGGATTCTAATTTGTCAATCGGCTGACCCCGAGTAGCAAGTGTAGTCTAGAACAGACCAGTGTTACCACAAACCATCTGCTTAAAGTGGTCTTCGATTTCCTCAGGGAGAAACCTATCAACTATCTTATTCAAAATAACGCAAGCGCCAACAGCATACATACTACAACTACAAACAATTTAACTGTAACCTGAGGAGTATATGTAAAAATCATTTTAAAAAAAAGTAGCAACAATCCAATCACAATAATTGCCTTATATTGAAGTTTCTTTAAATGTTTACTCATTGAATTCATTATTTATTCCGGTATGTAATTACAAAACAACGTCTCATCAGATTTTAATTAATCAAAAGCCACGCCCATTAAAAACTGAATAATGACAAAACAAGCTCTGATAGTGTATTAAGAAGACTTTACTGTGATTATTAGGGGTTTAAAAATGAAACTTTAGATGCAATGCATTGGACTGTGATTTGTCATTAACCTTTAACACATTGAATAGTAATTAACCGACATTAAATAAAGATAAATAACAAACAGTCTTATAACAATTAAATCATATTTTTATCGGTATTAATAGTTCCCTGAAACTTTTGTCATGACATTATTGACCTTGTAAATATTATGTGGTTTTGATATCACTTGAATTTGTTCATTAATTTACTTGTCTTCCACTTTATGTTTATAAATGTCTAATGTTTCATATATATATATATATATATATATATATATATATATATATATATATATATATATATATATATATATATATATATATATATATTGTATCGGACTAGGTTACTTGGGAAATAAGAATTGGAGGTTTTAAAATACAAAATTAGACAATTTATTAATCAATGACAAATTACAATAGAAGAAAAGACACCAATGTGTCGAGTAATTATCTTTTAATTACTGCTAATTATTACATACATTTTAATTACTTCTTAACCTTTAAAATTTATATATATCGACAAGATAGTAACTTAAGTCTTTCCAAATTAATTTTGAAATGAATATTCAAAGCACAATTTCTACCGTTCATGTGTTAACCGTTTATCATTTAAAATTCAACTTAGTTAACATTTAAATACATTTTCTTTATTATTATCTAAAACGTACCTGCTTGTGCACATTACTTGTAAAACACTATAACACAAATAATTAATTACTGCACATGGCTTTTGTACACCCTAACACTGCACATCGCTCTTGCAATCAGCGCTCTTAAACAAAAATTATATAAACTTTTACTTATTTGAAATACATAAATAATCACGTCTGACTTCTTCTTTGGCTGCGTTAAAGAAATTTGCTACTGGCCTTGACATCTTAAATTTTGAATACTGGAAGCTTACAGATTTCTAAGTTATGTCCGAAAGTGCCATCTCGTCTGTTCCGTTCGGGAACCTCTTCCTTGACAGGGGTCGTTGCAAGGGCACGCCAACGGAATTTCCCACCCTTAATTATTATTTTGAATTTTTTGATTGGTGCTTCGGATCAGGTGATATCAGACCATGTTTACGTCACATGACGTGATGTGCTTATTATCCTAAGTAACTAACTCGTACGATATTTTTCTATTTCGCCTGCTAGGAGCGCTTACCACATACTCTAGATTCACAATGTGCACCAAGGAAACAAAATTTTCTTTTATATTGGGACGATATAATTATTAAATAAAAATTAAATATATAAATTAATTTATATGTAACACCTTATTTTTAAGAGTGTTACAATATATATATATATATATATATATATATATATATATATATATATATATATATATATATATAAGAAATAAGAAAAAATACATATACAAGAAGAATTTATTTAATGTACAATTTAATAAATAATTCTTGTATTTGGACTTTTTCTTATTTCTTTATTAATACTCAAGAATACATATTTAGTATTTATATATACAGTATATATATATATAT
Source organism: Prosapia bicincta (assembly GCA_036971475.1). NCBI lineage: Eukaryota > Metazoa > Arthropoda > Insecta > Hemiptera > Cercopidae > Prosapia > Prosapia bicincta. Next base: position 3,380,104 of record JBAIZL010000010.1, read on the forward strand.
ATATATATATATATATATATATATATAATTTAAATCCTTCCTTTATTTCTCAGTTTTTATCTCAGAAAATCAGTGTCCATTATTGATGCAATATGTAGCCAAATTTGATTTCTAAATGTTAGGTTTTATAATATGTTATATGCGTTTTGATGTTTTTTATAAGTTTCATTGAATTCCTTCTTTGTTTGTCCTACACTTGATTGACTACAGCATTGCCATATTTTTTATATACACCATTTCATTCGTGCATAATATGTGTAATATATATATATATATATATATATATATATATATATATATATATATATATAATAAAAACACATATTTAAGCCAAAAGACCCTAATAGTTTTTAAAACCTAAGTAAAAACTTTAGTCTTTTAAAACGGTGGTGTTAAACTTTAGGTGGTCACTTATTCTATTACATATTTACAGAACAGTAATTTCTTTCCAGTAAAAGTTAAAAACGCTGGATGCATTGGAGAGGGAAACCATTTAGTCCTTTGAAACAAGTGTTGTGTAGTAAAAGATATTTAATAAACCAATACCGTTGTCAGTTTAATTGCTTTACTGTTTAAGTTGATAATTTAATAATTTGTGTAATTTGTTAAGGTTTTTTGTTACAGTTTTAGTTTTGGAATGTCTGTTTCAATTTGAATTTAATAATTAGCTCTAACACAATAAATCCAGTGTCTCGTGTTTTAACGGAACAAACGTTGGGTGTTTTGTAATTGGGCACAGTTTAATTTATCACAATATAGGTTGCAAATATAAAGAAATCAGCGAAACGCATAAATAATAAGTTAGCAAAATAACTTTAACATTGACGTTCGGAAATAATTATATCTAATGTATTGAAAAAAACATTTTACATTTTAATATTTCAAACTAATAAACTTCAATTTTGTATACAGTATTTTCAAATAGTAAATTTTATAGTTGTGATATAACTAAAGTATAAAATTTGTATGTTCGTGTAGTTTTATACAAATAATACCTATGTAGAAAAGATACAAATTTCGTTCATTTATAAGTGGAATATATTATCACTAATTGTCACACGTTTAATACAGCCTTAGGTAGAACACATAACTGGAAATTTGTAACTCGCATTGAAAGCTTTGGGAAAGTTGAGATATTGCTAAATTTACTAAGAGAACATTTGTAAAACTAACGCTTGTTACTCCTCACAGTGGGTTAATACATTTTACAACGTTGATGTTTCCTTAGAATCATTCAATATGTTCATAAAATGTATGTTGATATTATGGCCCTATGGTAATGTATAGAGACAACTTAACTGCGGAATAAGCAAGACAAGATGGCGCTCGTCTTACCGAGTACAACCTAAACCATTCTGGAATGGCAAGTTGCAAAGAATATTAATGCCGCATAGCAGTGAACGTTCTTACAACAAGAAATGCACATAACTCTTGTTAAATAAATGCAATTAAAAGTTCAAAAGGTAACTACTACAAAGCGAGTGTGTATATTAAAAGTATAACAGAAAAATGGTTGGTTTCACAGACATTCCATAGCTCAGGATCAAAGCATGAAATATCGTTGGGAAATGTCGTCATACTGCAATGTAGTAAAGAGAATATTTAGAGTTACCATGGAAAGCAACCTCTTTCCTAATTCAATGGGAATTTCAAACAACATTGTTAAAAGTAAATCACACTTATAGATTTTACTCGCTGAATACATTTCATTAACCCTAGAGGACTCGCGCCGGGTAATTATTCTCCCAGTGAGTTTTCAACAAAGGTTATAAAACAGTTGCAAATCCTGAAATTCTTCCACCCCTTACATACCTTCTAATTGACTCGCCCTGTATCTATTTCTGTCCCTACATCAGGTAGTTTTACAGTTTTTGTTTACTTATAAAGGTTTGAAGTTATTGTTGCAACAGCTTGGAAAGTTTTTACCCCGCGCGAGTCCTCACGTTACAATACTAGTCCCTCTAAGTGAAGTCTATTTCTATTTCTATTTTGCAAGGTTTTTATAAGTGAAGTCTCTTTCTATTTGTATTTTGCAAGGTTTTTACAAGTGAAGTCTATTTCTATTTGTATTTTGCAAGGTTTTTATAAGTGAAGTCTATTTCTATTTCTATTTTGCAAGGTTTTTATAAGTGAAGTCTATTTCTATTTGTAATTTGCAAGGTTTTTATAAGTGGTCTATTTCTATTTCTATTTTGCAAGGTTTTTATAAGTGAAGTCTCTTTCTATTTGTAATTTGCAAGGTTTTTATAAGTGGAGTCTATTACTATTTCTATTTTGCAAGGTTTTTATAAGTGAAGTCTCTTTCTATTTGTATTTTGCAAGGTTTTTATAAGTGAAGTCTATTTCTATTTGTAATTTGCAAGGTTTTTATAAGTGGAGTCTATTTCTATTTCTATTTTGCAAGGTTTTTATAAGTGAAGTCTCTTTCTATTTGTATTTTGCAAGGTTTTTATAAGTGAAGTCTATTTATATTTGTATTTTGCGAGGTTTTTATAAGTGAAGTCTATTTATATTTGTATTTTGCAAGGTTTTTATAAGTGAAGTCTATTTCTGTTTGTATTTTGCAAGGTTTTTATAAGTTAGGTCTATTTCTATTTGTATTTTGCAAGGTTTTTATAAGTGAAGTCTATTTTTATTTATATTTTGCAAGGTTTTTATAAGTGAAGTCTATTTCTATTTGTATTTTGCAAGGTTTTTATAAGTGAAGTCTATTTCTATTATTATTTTGCAAGGTTTTTATAAGTGAAGTCTATTTCTATTTGTAATAGTCTATAAGTTTTTATAGAAGTTTTTATAAGTGAAGATTATTTCAAATTGTATTTTGCAACGTTTTTATCACATAAATTAATTTTCATTTTTTTTTGCAAGATTTCTGTGAGTGAATTTTACTATGTTTCGTATTTTGTGAGGAATTTATCACTGAAGTTCGTTTCAATTTATAAATTTAATAATCTATTTTAAATTATCTACTTATATATTTGTCCTGGCGATAAGAGAGAACACAAATGTTATATTTGTAATTTTTCAAGAGAGAGAGAGACGCAAATGAAATTTCTTTTGAAGGAATTAAAGCATTGTTTGGGGTATTGTATATTTGTGGAGCAATGATGTCTTCGTACAAAATTCTAAAGGTATATGGACAACAGACAGAACTGGTTTGCATATAGTAATGTGTACAATGTCAAGATACAGATTCTATTTTCTCTTGCAAGGATTACGTTTTGATATTTATTGTTTTTGTACACTATTCTTGTCTATAAAATATTTTGTTTTCGTGATTATTGTAACAAAAAATGTTTATTTACAATATAGGCTATAGCTTTATGTTTGACAATATTACAAACAAACATTTCAATTACAGAACTTAGACAAAAAACAATAAATGCTGTGCTAATTGTGGGAAAAGTGTTTGTAAAGACCATTTAGTTGAAGTATGTGAAGAGTGTTTTGACGTATAAAAAAGGAAATAATATTGCATATCTTGTTTGTTCATATCTTTTATAGTAAAACAAAATATGTTTAAATCATTTTTGTATTTATAACATGAAATATTTTACTGATATTGACCTGAAAACTAGTTGGGGTAGATAATTACCCCGCGCGAGCTCTGGTGTAACGGGTGTTAGCGCGAGTCCTCTAGGTAAATTTCAGTTCGAGAAAAATCTTTGATAGTCATAATCAAAATATTTAAAACAAGTTTACCGAATTACAGTGAATTGTTACGAAAATGTTATATTTTCTAATTTTAATGCCTGGTGCGAGATAAATAGTTGTTTGCTAAACACATTTTCATTGAATGTGTCTGACGTTTGAGCTTCATGGTTTCATTTATTTTAATTAAAAAACTAAATGCATGCACGTAAATTATTTTTGCAAAGAAAGATGTAAAAAATATTTATATATTTGCTTTTAGAAGTTGATCAACATTGCAATTTGTTTCGTTAAACTGGCATTTTATAAATAAATATGTTTATTATTTTAAAAACAATAAAAATACTGAAATTTAAAAAATCTGTGACATTGTATTGTAAACACAAGCTGATTGTTCTGTTGTCATATCTGGGAAGCAGCAAGAGGTGCCAACCGAGGCCTAGATAATAATGTAAATCTTAGAATCCCTGGATCCCTGATCTCATTTAAGTTTCATCACCTTCTCTCGCTTTGTTCTCATGCCGCTTAATAAGCCTCAAGCATACACAACTAGACTTTGCCACCAAACGCTCTATAAAATACATTTCTTTAGATATATTTAAAATATTTTCTTATTGTAAATTAAAAGCTTCTTAAGTTACAGAAATTTATAATTTATTGTTTTGATTGTTTTCATTTCATTTCTACCAATATAAATATGCTCAAAGCCCTTATGGAAAGTGTACAAACACTTTTACATCTCAACACCGCTCAACTCATAAAATATTTTTACAAAAATCGTAAAAATATATTCTAAATAGCTTTAAAGTTCCATGCTTTAAAAACAACTACTATGGCGCCATTTTTAAAATGCGTCTCCCCCATGTTTGTATTAGAGAAAAGGTTTAATACTTCAAGTGCTACAATCCATATATTAATGATTTTTTTTTATATTTAATACATGACTTATTATTCTCTCATATTTCTTATATATTTTTAAAGAAACGACAATTAAGAAATGTCAAACATAGATTACGATATTTCTGATTGTATTTTAAAGATTTGTTTAACACGATTGATGTCATGCAACATGACGATGTCAATGAAACAGTTTCATATATCGACATTTCAATATTTCGACTTTATTAATAAAACGTTTATAATTTTACATTGATTCAAATAAATTATATTCATTTAATTTAAGCATGACATCGTCAGCTTATGTGACTCGTTTGAAATAGTTTAATCGTAATTCAAATATTTGCTCTCATTTCTATTATATTGTAAAAGAAAGCATTTAATTAAAATCAAGCGAGGGACATTAGGATCCTATTCTCAAAACATATCACAGCTTAAACATTTTAGTTCAGTTTCGACCTTGGTGGTAAGGATATTTTATAGAGTCAACAGTTTATTTGATGGTCCTGTGCAGTTTTCAGACAAAATTGCTTAAAGAGATCAAATTTTAAAAATGCAACTTGAATGTGTTATTCGTGTAAAAAAGAATTCTTAAAAAACTAAAGAATAATAAATTTTCTTGTCTAAGAGAACTTGAATAAAAAAATTAATATAATACTATAATACTGTGGCATACCTATTTTGATGAATTAAATGTATAAGAATAAATGAGTGCGGACCATTTACTTCTATAAGTTCTCACCAATGAAGTATCACAAATTAGCTTTTAAAACACACATCCTCCCAAAAAGTGAATCTTCCCCTAGAGAAAACAAATTACAAGGTAGTTGAACGAATGACACGTGATATGTTTAGAAAATGTGGTGCAAAGGTATAAAACGTATTGGGTAAATGTTTTATAGAAAAACTATAGACCAAAAGTAGGATGTGTTAGCATTTATTTTCTATCGTCCTTTACATTCACAGTAAGATATTTTACGTAAACGTTATCTAATAACATGTTCGTACAAAACTGTACACAATGGTATATGAAAGTTTTAAGTAGCAGATTCGATTGAACATTGTACAATTTTCCAGTTACGGATGGAAAGGGTGTTTCAAGAATTGAGGTATACAGCTTTAATTACTCCCCAACTTTCTAGAATAAGTGATTTTCTTACTTTCACATTTGTTTTATTTTAAACACAATATCGATGATTTGCTTTATATAAATAAAAATGCATCATTTTAACAAAACAAAATGAAACCGTGATTTGCCAACTTAAATAAATGCGAAAATGGTAATCGGAAATTTGCATTAATTTGTTATTTGCGAAGCCCAGAGATAGACGAGTTCCATTGAAGGTCCATTCCATGTCTGCGTTAATCCAGCAATTTATCTGCAGACTTGACAGCCTTTATTCAAATTATCTCTTTTTCCGTTTCCTGTGAGGTAATCGAATATTTGTTTCAATGCCGCGCCACTGTGTTGCTGTTCTCTGGACATTCGTTGCACGATCACGAGAGACATAGTTTTGTTTATATTCCGTGATGTCATTAAAATGTTTTTATAATAATATGTATATTTATATTATTCATATTTTTCATTGTTCGGAGTTCACTAATACACACACAAAGACATACACACACACACACACACAAAGACATACACACACACACACATACACACACACACACACACACACACACACATACTGAAATTGGCTTAAATTGAAAATTTACGCGTTACAATGGGAATTTCAAATTTAAAATATACACAATATTTAATTTTCGAAAATAAATATAATATAGTGCAATAAACAACTATTTCAATATCTCTTTAAAAAGTAAAGCCTTTTCTAAAGGGGGAGAGTGTTTTTATATTGATTTGAAGGAGAGAAATAAAACAACAAAGAAAAATGGCAGAATAGTTACAATTCATGTAAGGAATGTCATGAAAATTCATCGGAATTTAAAAATACACAAATACATAGGGCCTATTATTAAAAACATCAAGAATGAGGAAATTCTCCAATATCAAAATTTAAAAATTCACTGCCAGATTAGTACTAAAAGTTTGTACCAACATTCACCGGAAACCATGAAGAACATGACCACGGGTAGGATAGGACCATACTACGTCACTGAGTAAAATAGTTGCTGATTGGATCAAAGACAAATGGTGAGACCAAGGAGTATGGAAAGGGTAGTAATTCACACACACACATACACACTCACACACACACATACACACACACACACATATACACACACACACACACACACACACACACGCACACACACAGATATATATATATATATATATATATATATATATATATATATATATATGTATGTATGTATGTATACAGGCATATATACAAACATATTCAATCACTATTTATATTTTAATACTAATTAATATATTGTTTAAACGGAGTTTTCCCTTACATGGATAAAGCAATTCTGAAAAATAATTGTAACTTAGGATTTCTATTTGCTAAGCTGATAAATCAGATATTCAATAATTTACATCACGCACAAAACTTAGGCAGGCAATTTGATGAGAAGCAGAATGGAACTGGAAATTGCTTTGAGAAGTCATCCGCACGAAAACCAGTTGGTCCCAAATATCAGTGTCCGTTGGCAAAGTATGCCTTTCGGATCAAACACATTTGCAGAGGCAATTTCGTTTGAGTAACTCAGAAATATTCTTTGAGCTAGAGAACTCTGCTTTGTTCGATCCTTTGGCGTCAACTATACTCTACAACTAAGGTAGTGCGATAGCAATAATGTTTCTTGGCCTCATCTTAAAAATCGATTTATAGAATTTGGAAAATCAATCCCTATTTGAAAATTAGCTTACATTTGATGATTCCACTAATGTAAATTCTTTTGGTTTTTTCTTTAATTGTAAAACACACTCTCTCTCACACACACAAATACACACCCTCTCTCTCACACACTCTCTGATATGTGAATATCAAATATCACAATATTCAATACCTGAAAACCCACCGAAACTATGAACTGTGTATATATATATACATACATATATTACACTACAATCTATTTAAATAGATTTAACTATTTAAATCTAAAATCGAAATATGCATCAATTACTAAAAATGACTGAAATTGTATACACTCCCTGGCGTTAACAAGAGATATTGGTAAAAACATAAAACTAAATGGTAAAGATTTTCTTTGCAAAATACAATGCATGTAGTTTAGCTC
>JBAIZL010000010.1:3432867-3477867 GCA_036971475.1 Prosapia bicincta
GCTCAAGGTAACTGGGTGATGTTTTATTCTCACGAACTTACCTCTAATTCTTATCAATTCCTCTGTCATTTCTGCATTAAATTCAGTAATATAATATTCAATCAATAATTACATATTTCCATTTTATCACTAAGCTTGTTTGTGGGATTCATGGAACCTTTTACATGTGTTAGTATACTATAGCAGTATATTACTACAATTTCCAATAGTATATAAGAGGCCTTCAGTTTTCTCTCTCTTCCAAACTTTTGGTCTAATCCTAATTTCTTACGTATAAAGTTCGATGTTTAGTTTCCTATTAACCGGACAGCTGATTGGAAAGCGATACACGTATTCCAACAAGTCTGACGTCACTGGTTAACGATGGGAACATCAAAAAGACTCAATCATGGAAGACCTCCGCTAGTTTAGTTATATCCAAGTACTTTATGTAAAAATTCAATGATATCACTGCAAGGCCAAAACGTATCGTAGCCTACACACAACAACTATAGTTACTTTAATTTGTCATTATTAAAAAAAAAATTCAATAATGAACTATTGCCACGCTAAGTAATAACTACTTTTAAATTGTTTTGAATCATGTTTTTATGAGAGTACCTTTCAGCCAAGTAATTGCAACTACATTGTTTAACAGTCCATACTTATACAAATGTGGGGACCAAATATAATTTGAAATACGGAGCCTGTAGTTTAAAAGTCTAAAGTTAAACAATAGGAAATTAAAACCTCTTGATCAACTAGAAATCATAACACCCACTATAAAGTCTTTACTTATATCTATTACGTCACTATAACCGAGTCAATGGAAGTTGGCAATTTCAGTTGAATCTATCACTACTGATACAGAGACCTACGATTCAGTATTCCCTCAGTCATTTTTTTATGAAAACGATAAATAAACCTTCACGGTAATATGGAATTAAGTTAAATAACAAGTTACAGATTTTCTTTTGCAATCAGTCAGACATATATTATTAATGTTTGCACAGAATTCTAAAGGTCATTTTATTTTGAAGTAAAATGTTATCAGTGCTATGACTACGTACAGCGAAACACTGAATACAAATATAACTTGTATTTGGAAGTTTTGGGGTAAATGTTTTAAATCAGATTCATCCCCTTTTTAGGAACACGTTATTTAGATGGCTCAGGGTAACTAGCTTACATCGATATTTTATCGACTTATAACTAACCTGAAATTCTTAAAAAATTCTCTGTCGCTTGTCCATAGGGTGATAATCTATCTCACTGGAGTAGTCGCGCCTATTACAATAGTGTATTCCTCGGGTAAAACTTTGGGTAGACAATAATTATGATCGTTAGTGATCGTTTACCTTTCATTCACATATCACAACTACCACTTAAACTAGAATGATATAAACAAAAGCATATAATTTTCGCGTAATTTAAATTTCATGGATAGACGTTGTGCCACCTTGATTTTTTTTATATGGAAGCTGTATGGTTTTATAGTTTTCAGTAGTTTGTGCATGTGTTTTTGTGAAAACTACGCACCAATTAATAGACCGGGGAACAGTGTCTGAGTTTGGGCGAAAATACAGATGCGAGGGAAGGAGTGGATGATATAATTTAAGAAAGCCATAACAGTGAAAGTGAGGAAAACAGTTGTAATGGTGCAAGAGAGAGAGCGATAAGGAAAGTATAATTCCAGAAACGAAGGTAAGTAGGATTGTAGGTCTAATAATTTATACCAAAACAATATACACTGCAATAGTACCTCCTCTAGATATTCACTTAATTCATTATTCGTTACATTAATATTTAGCTATCACAACTATGAAATAAATTCTACTCTATCATCTATGTACATACGTCTCAAATGTTAACTACACTAACACGCCATTACTGAGCAATGGTTTAGTAGTCGTGATTTACCTGAGTAGAGGAAAACGTTAATCACATTTGTTGAAAGGTAAAATACTTATTTTAGACCGGATTCAAACAAAATACAGTTCGATGGTTGTGTTTCAATTTAAGTAAAATTAGAACATTTTTGAAAAGACCAATTCCAGATATGTGGGTAGAAGTAGTTGGACATATATTATAACTTTTGTCTAGAATTTATTAAACACAAACATTTCTGTAGGATCCTAGAACTATTGTAAAGTCCTGTAAAACGTTTAAACTGCATTGACTTCCCCTGACGGCTGGTATTCCGGCTACAAAATATTGCCCGACTGATGAAGAGTGACGGTATAGGGCACAGAAAGTGTCACGGCTGCCATGTTTATACAATTTACAACTGTAAAGTATTTAAACGACCATGATGACGTAATGAAAAATGAAATTGTTTTAAACTAGTAATTTAAACAGGAAAATACTACTGTATCTATCTACTAAAATACTATATACTATTAATATCTACTACCTACTAAAATACTGCACATTATATTTAACTTTTGATAGAATTAAAGAGATTCATTACAACTGTTATTCTGTATAAATCATATGCAGCGACCTGATATTTATCTCAACACACTGTTTCTTTGTCAGCTTTATTTATGGAAACAGAATCGTACAATAAATTACAAATCCCTTGATTCATAAATATCTATGAATCGCTAAGAAAAATAAATGATTGGGTCTAAAACTTAGACGACGTTTAATTTTTTAACCAACTTAAAAAAAAGGAGAAGCTTCCGTATTCCACTCGTAATACTTTATTGTTTGTTCCGCGATACATTTCAAAGTATTAAACCGATTAAAATGATTTTGATTTCACATAAATGGGGAAAAATAGTGGTCCCACTATATGGAATTGCAGGCAACAATAGGCTATTTTAACTTTGAGTATAAATTGTTTATTCTAATAAAGATAATGAACAATAAAATAACTAATAAGCAAAGTAAACAATCACAGCATTAAATTTTATGTTGTATTATAGCACACATAAGCAAAATATAGAAAAAATAAGTATAACAACAAATATTTTTTTCATTTCTTGCTAGATAAAGCCGCTTAAAACGGCATCATCGGATTCTAATAAAAGAATATGTCTCATGGAAACGGCTTTTTTTATGGTCTAACCATTTTGATATACAAATTGGTATAACTGGAATGAGGTAAGCCAAAATAAATACACTGAAAATACGATTTACTTCTTTTACCACAAATGAAATATTCAATAATCCTCAGGTGAAAACTTTATTACTTCATTACATATCAAGAGATAAATTCATTAAATATAACCTTACTATCAATTATCACTTTATTTCTATAATAATATTTACGTGTTAACAATGTGTACCTTAAAAGTTATAAAAGATAACATAAACATATATATTTACCTGAGATATTGCATTACGTGATTACTACCACGTTAAACGGAAATTTAAAAAGAAAATTATTGCAGGACAGAAAATTATATGTGGTATTATAGGAAAACTCGTCAATGGCTTTCCAAAACAAATTACTCAATTTAATCTTCTGATGCCTACGTTATTGATCAACGATTAAGCAGTAAGATTAGACATATACACATATCGGAAATTTGTAGGGATAAATATTTACAATCATGACAACATAATCAACGACATAAAACGAAATTTAATTTTAATGTAGGTAGGTATTAAATATTGTACTTTATAAATAAAGAAATAACATTTTTTAACAACAAAAACCGAATATATAACTTTTACTTTCTAGAAAGGAAAAATTATTTTTCCATAACGAAAACATAATTTATCGTAAGCTTATTACTCACAACATTTTAAAATCGGCGCCACAATCATGTCTTAGTATGGACATGTAATAAGGGAAAAGGACATATAATATCATATATATTTTTCAGATATACAGATTATCAAGTTCAGTTTGTTAAATATGCGTCCAAGTACAAGATTCGGCACCACTTTAACGGGTACTAAGCTTATAATAAATTATGTTTCTCGTTATTGGAAATTAATTTTTTTACTTTCTAGTGAGTGTAAACTATATATTGGGGTTCTTTTTTATAAGTCGGATCTGTTTTATTTTATTTTTTTAATTTCTAGTGAGTGTAAACTATATATTGGGGTTCCTTTTTATAAGTCGGATCTGTTTTATTTTATTTTTTTACTTTCTAGTGAGTGTAAACTATATATTGGGGTTCCTTTTTATAAGTCGGATCTGTTTTATTTTATTTTTTTACTTTCTAGTGAGTGTAAACTATATATTGGGGTTCCTTTTTATAAGTCGGATCTGTTTTATTTTATTTTTCTACTTTCTAGTGAGTGTAAACTATATATTGGGGTTCCTTTTTATAAGTCGGATCTGTTTTATTTTATTTTTTTACTTTCTAGTGAGTGTAAACTATATATTGGGGTTCCTTTTTATAAGTCGGATCTGTTTTATTTTATTTTTTTACTTTCTAGTGAGTGTAAACTATATATTGGGGTTCCTTTTTATAAGTCGGATCTGTTTTATTTTATTTTTTTACTTTCTAGTGAGTGTAAACTATATATTGGGGTTCCTTTTTATAAGTCGGATCTGTTTTATTTTATTTTTTTACTTTCTAGTGAGTGTAAACTATATATTGGGGTTCCTTTTTATAAGTCGGATCTGTTTTATTTTATTTTTTTACTTTCTAGTGAGTGTAAACTATATATTGGGGTTCCTTTTTATAAGTCGGATCTGTTTTATTTTATTTTTTTACTTTCTAGTGAGTGTAAACTATATATTGGGGTTCCTTTTTATAAGTCGGATCTGTTTTATTTTATTTTTTTACTTTCTAGTGAGTGTAAACTATATATTGGGGTTCCTTTTTATAAGTCGGATCTGTTTTATTTTATTTTTTTACTTTCTAGTGAGTGTAAACTATATATTGGGGTTCCTTTTTATAAGTCGGATCTGTTTTATTTTATTTTTCTACTTTCTAGTGAGTGTAAACTATATATTGGGGTTCCTTTTTATAAGTCGGATCTGTTTTATTTTATTTTTTTACTTTCTAGTGAGTGTAAACTATATATTGGGGTTCCTTTTTATAAGTCGGATCTGTTTTATTTTATTTTTTTACTTTCTAGTGAGTGTAAACTATATATTGGGGTTCCTTTTTATAAGTCGGATCTGTTTTATTTTATTTTTTTACTTTCTAGTGAGTGTAAACTATATATTGGGGTTCCTTTTTATAAGTCGGATCTGTTTTATTTTATTTTTTTACTTTCTAGTGAGTGTAAACTATATATTGGGGTTCCTTTTTATAAGTCGGATCTGTTTTATTTTATTTTTTTACTTTCTAGTGAGTGTAAACTATATATTGGGGTTCCTTTTTATAAGTCGGATCTGTTTTATTTTATTTTTTTACTTTCTAGTGAGTGTAAACTATATATTGGGGTTCCTTTTTATAAGTCGGATCTGTTTTATTTTATTTTTTTACTTTCTAGTGAGTGTAAACTATATATTGGGGTTCCTTTTTATAAGTCGGATCTGTTTTATTTTATTTTTTTATAATATTTTAAATAATATTATTTGGAAGAATATTGGTGATAAAAACTGTGCATATTATACTTAAAAATTAAACAAAGTGCTTTAGGATATCGATAATGGAGATTAGAATAACAAAGAAGCATAAAAGAAGAAATTTGTTCTGCAGTTGACTAGAAAAAGTACTGAGGGAGACAGAAGATTTATGTGGAGGGAACAGGTGCTGGAGCCTGGACATCCCGACAAACTAGAAGAAAACGTTTGAGATATTTCATACGAGGTTTGAAAAGTGGAAGACGGTCAGAAGAAAAAAATGTGATAAAACATTTATTATAAAATTGCTTTGCACATAGAGAACAAGAAGCAATGTTAGTTTAAAGACAGTTTTTCCGATAAAGTGAAAAATAAACAAATCAGAAGAAGTATTGCTTCCTTGTTCCCCCCTGAGGGTAATTACGCACATTGCTCACGAGTAATGTATCTGTGGCCTCAGATCACAGTTTATTTATTGAATTTATTCTTGTATTTGTATTTTAACTTAGTTCTTTATTAATACACAAGAACACATATTGCGATATATATATATATATATATATATATATATATATATATATGTATATATATATATATATATATATATATACATATATATATATACATATATATATATATATATATATATATATATATATATATATACATATATATATATATATATATATATATATATATGTATATACATATATATATATATATATATACATATATATATATATATATATATATATATATGTATATATATATATATATATATTCCGAGTCCCGATATTCCGAGCTTCCGTTAAATTCGAGCCCGGCTTCGAGACAGCTAAGCCGCCGGTGTTTAAAAACATTTCCACGTCAACATTGCCGGTTTCAGATATAAACTCAGATGCTGCTTGGATGGATAGAGGAACTTTTCGGTGAGTGGTTTGTTAAAGAGTTTCTGCAATATCTGGAATGTTTCTAATAAAACAGAGTTTATCTTTGAAGCTCTATTTTACAAGTGTTAGACAACTCCATGAACATTTACTGGGGTTTTATGATATCCGTCCTCTATATCTTCACAAAAATGTTACGAGCCTAATCCAGCAGATGGAGCAGTGTGCTCTGGAATATATGAAACAATACACGCGTTACTTTTCATAATATCACTTGAAAGTGACTGAAGGGGAAGAAAGCATTGTAACCTTTACACAAAAATACATTTAATGTGGATGTACAGGGAAGCGGAATCATGGAGAAATGTAAGACGAAACGTCACGTAAGTCGTGGAATAAAGTCCTGAGTCTTAATGAAACTGTTGTCTCTGTGGGGTATTGATCCACAAGAAGAAACAGGTTTGACATTTCTTATCACGATACTTCCAGGTTGTGAAAATTCCGATGTGAACAATTTAGGATAACAAATGTTATGTTTATCGAAATGGTACAAAAAGCTCTTGAAAGAAGTGGTGACGAGACTAAAGATGACAATTCAACCGAGACAATACAGAAAGCGAAAATTAGTCACGGGGAAGGAACTGCCGCCTCGGAAACTATATTAAAAAACAGACACCACGGAAACAGATGTGCCAGAATTAAGATGTGTACGTGACACGATACTGCGACATCGGTCTGATAAGCAAATGCAGAAGATATATTACACAGGTTTTCGAAGAGGTATAGTACCATGATTAACAATGTTTTCCGAAACAACATTAGTTTATGTAAGTACTGTAATCAATACAGTTCTAAAAACGTATTTTGTACATTCTTCACTATATTATTAAGGTTTCTTAGGAACCCTTTTTTTCTAATGCACAGGAACTTATTTCCGTGTAATCTGAGTTTTTGTTAATCTGAGAGGTTCTAAGTCCCGTCTGCCTAAATTATAGAGACTCTACTGTATATGTATATATATATGTGTGTGTGTGCGTGTGTGCGTGTGTGTGTGTGTGTACGTAGTAATACATGTGTATATAATTAACACGTATATTGATATACATAAATATATATATAAATTTATATATTTCTGTGTGTGTGTGTGTGTGTGTTTGTGTGTGTGTGTGTGTGTGTGTGTATGTGTGTGTATGTGTCTGTGTGTGTATGTGTGTGTGTGTGTGTGTGTGTGTTTGCTTGTGTGTGTGTGTGTGTGTTTGCTTGTGTATGTGTGTGTGAGTACGTGCGTGTGCAAGTGTGTGTATGTAGTGAGTGTGTGTGTGTGTGTGTGTGTGTGTGTTTCTGCGTCTGTGTGTGTGTGTGTGTGTGTGTGTGTGTCTGAGTACGTGCTAGTGCAAGTGTGTGTTTGTTCTGTGTGAGTGTGTTTGTGTATGTGTGTGTGTGTGTGTGTGTGTGTGTGTGTGTGTGTGTGTGAATGTTTGTACACGTATGTGTATGTTGTGAGTGGCTGCGTCTGTGTGTGTGTGTGTGTGCACGTGTGTGTACGTTGTGAGTGTGTCTGCGTCTGTGTGTGTGTGAGTGTGTGAATATTTGTGCATGTGTGTGTATGTTGTTAGTGTGTCTGCGTCTGTGTGTGTGTGTGTGTGTGTGTGTGTGTGCACGTGTGTGTACGTTGTAAGTGTGTGTTAATTAGGGTTAAAAATGGTTTAATGTATAAAAACACTTACAATTGACCTATTTACTTGTCTTCTGTAGGTAGATAGATATACTTCACTAACATTTTTCTTTGTTTAACCTGAAATGAATCCATATGTTTTAACTAGTGTTTTCTTATGTTTCAGATTGCGCTGAAATTTTGAAAAGCCTTATTGGTAAGCACGACACACGTACTCTGTACACTCTTTATTTCAATAAGATAAGAAATGACGTAGATATATTTAGAGGCGAAAGGTAGGATATAAATAATTACGTCAAACCTTTACTGTAAAGTTTGTAGTATAAACTATAATAAATTTAAAAGTACAAATAATTTTTCTGGTTGAAAATAATAGGAAATTCTTAAATTCAATTGTATGGACCAAATTAATGAGTTTAAAAATATTATATGGTAAAAATAGATTTCAATTACATTAAGGAATTGCGTTTTTTACATCTATAAGTGTGCAGACCAAACGTTTAGTGAATTTGATTAATATTGAACACAACAAATATATTTCTGCAAAATAAAAAACACCCTAAATACCCAATGATAAAAAATATTTCTATAAATAGTTTACAATATATATTAGTTACAAATTTAAATAAGTTACAAAGTTTTTAAGTAAAACCTTAAACAACTTGACATAACATTAGATAGTTTAATATTTATTTGATGAAAAATAAATTTATTTATAAAAAGTAATATAAGTAATTAAATTTTAGTCTATATATAGAATTCATTCGAAATTTTAAAAAATATTATATTTTAATAAGTTGTCTGTCATTTTTCAATTAAATAATTAGTTGATAAACTTCAAAGGTTCGACCCTTAAATGATTTCTCCCTTATATACTAAACCGAGTTGTTTCATAGCTCTACCCTCAATTAACGCATTATTTCCATTATATTCCATCCCACATAAGAAATAACACTAATTATTTAATAATCAATATAAAACTACAAAAACAGATGCGCCTATGTTACATATTCTCTAGGAAAATATATTGTGTTCCATTCTTGCTGATAAAAAATATTCCTAATATTTATTGTTTTTAAGGATAATTAATATTATGCATTTAAGGTATATCTAAAGTTACTTTCATTTGTCTCTTAGTACTGAAAGAGTCAATTTCCTCAAGTACTTTCCATAAGGTGTAATCCCAGCAGGGTTATGATTGCGAAATCATTTTATTTTCTGAGCATCTGATATTAAAACAAAGCGAGTACTATTGAAACCGTTGTATTCAATTGCACTTCAGAATAAAACATTGACAAATAACAGTTACTCTTTAATAAAACTTTGTTCGTTGATATTATTAACACTCGCCTTTGTTCCGATATTTCATTTGAAACTTTCAAAATTGCTGTCGTTATTTATTATCGCGGGTTTGTAGTTTAAGCATTTTTAACGCCTTTAACTTTATTGCCCTTTGCATTATTAACATTATACTTTCCAACCTAAGCAATTATAAAAAGTATTTCTAAAGAAAATGCACTAAAATGATGAAACCGAAATAATAATGTGTTTTCAATGAATATTTTCAGCACATAGTACAATATAATTTCTATGATTTAATTATAAAATATTTTTAGTGTGTTTCTTGTTAGCATGAATGAAATATTATCGGATGCGTTTGCAAATAGAAAATGTTATTTTTCGATGATGTTTATTATTATATATATTTATAAATTTATTTTCGGTTATTTACGTAAACGTTTGGAAAGTTTACTACTTCGGAGAGTTTTAAGTAAAAGAGACAAGTGTTATATACCTTATGATGTATAAAGTATTGTGTATTTCCAATTACCATTTAAATATTCAGGTTACTAAACCGTATGAGCTGTAATAAAAAAATGTCAGGCAGTTAGAAACATTTAAAGGGAAATGAAGTAGGTGTTATAAGAAAAGCAAGAGATAAAAATAAAAATATAATACAAAACAAACTCTTATATATATATATCAATAAAATTTGCATGCATTTATTTAATACGTGTTCCTATAGAAAATAAAAAATGTGTTTTATTGGGAAAATGCCTAAAACAATTTTTAAAAGTTTTATCTCCCGAATGTAATTAAACCAGTGACAGTATACGACCTTTATTGTATTTTCGTTTACATTAAACAACTTAATACCAGAAAATACTTTAATTAATTGACATAACAGGTTCTTTTATGAAATCTTTCTTTCGTTTAATTACTTACTTACTGAAGTTCAAAGTTTTTATTGGATAGATTAAACGTTCTTTTTTACTTGGTCTTAAAATGATTTGTTTGTGTTTCTTTAAATTTCATAATTTGTGTTAAAATTAAATTTATTCTAAACGAGTTCACCATTGAGTTGTAGTAAAGTGTGTACACAACATTTTATTAAATATCCTAACGAATGTTAAGCATTACGTTATAACGAATACGTCACAATTATAAGACTGCTTGTCTCTCATTTTCAACTATTGTTATATTCGATTACTAACGTAAATTAATGACTTTTACTGTTGTTTAAATACTCATCACATCATACCACTTGTTGTAAAATGTTTGCTGAATTATAAAGCATTTACGCTTGTGTATGTAGTGAGCGAGGGAGTTAGTGCGAGAGAGAGAGAACAGAACAGGAGATAGGAAGGTAGAGAAACACAAACACTTACGTACACACGCACACACTCGCACTCACTCAAAGGCAAGCAATCAGAAAGAGGGAGAGATAATTGCAAATAGAAAGCTACAAGCAAAATAACAGGCTTAGATAAAAAAAAGCGTAGGAAAAAAGCAGGAAAAAGCGTGTATATGGAATCAGAGATATTCCAGCATACACACTCACACACACATAAGAAGTAAGACATAGAGAGGAAGAAAGACAGACAAAATGTGTATAGAGGAAGACACGGACACAAACGCGAAAGGTAAATGGTAAGGAGATATATATTGTAAATACACTGAAGCAGAAAAAAAAGACACCGACAGACATTGAAAGACAGAGAGTTAAACTGAAGATACAGTCAGACAAACAGAGAAATAGACAAAGGGAGAGAGAGAGATATAGAAAGATGTATAAGCAGTTAATGTACATTGCTATAGAAATGAAACACAACACAGATCGGATAAATGGCGTAGAACTAAGTCACATATTTATTACTGTCTGTAGAAACCCACCATTTCCAGTCACTGAACTCACTAGAAGTTCTGTTTATCTTTTACGTTAAGCCGGGCTTTGGCCAAGATCCTCATACACTTTTTTTATGACATGACAAATAATTGTTTGTTATTCTAAATACTAATCCAGTATATAATACTGAGAAATTATTTCCGCAATATTCACTAATTTTGTTTCCTACTGTTATATTTTATGTATATATGTAATAATATTATTAGAAAAAAATAAACGACTAAAGGACTAAATTACTAATATTTATTTATTTTATTCAAATAAAATAAGAAAAATTCACTTTCTAGTTGAAAGTTATACTTTTTGCTCGGAATTTAGTGTAAAAACGTTATTATTTCTGGACGAGTAAGATTAAATCTGTATATTTAAAATAAGGAAACCTTTAATTTCAAATACTAGATGATCTTTTCAGTCTTGTACATTAATATATTTTATCATTATACAAATTTATCTACGATGTGATCAGTGGAGAATCTATTGGCAAGTGTTATAAAATATTATTTAGATTTATTCGTTCATTAGCTTATCTTGATAACTTTGTTCAGAATTACTTAGGAAATAAACTGCTTGTTTTTACTTTTATAAAATAAAAGATTACCTGGCATAAGGTTATTTTTTAATCCCCGGATAGCATGTCAACAATATAAAATTCTTTAATATTGTATTTATATACGCCCTATTTTGTATTTTGAGAGATCCATACAGTCATTTCGTTTATCTCGACCAAAGATTTATATCCCTAATTTATTTTGTATAAAGTTCTTGTAAGTGATTTCTGTTTGGGGAGTAAATTAAATTGCTGATTGGCTCGTGTGCTACTTCAAGTCGAGGGATTGCTGTATACATCTGGTAAGTGCTAAACAAAGGATTCGTGTCGTATACTAAGAATCTAGTCCATTATTAGAGGGAAGACAATCACATCAAAGATCAAAGCCTACTCACCAACCCTCAACCCTTATTCCTTGTTTCTGCATTCTTAATATCCCACCCCTCGACAACATTAACACCTCTCGACACTCGCAAACAGCTTATTTGGGATACATTGGCAAAACAGTATTACCTTACCTTTGTATCCATTACCTTCTGTCTTTGTTGTTTATATTTGAACGAAAATTATACTTACAATTCTGTAGTGTGGGTTAATGCAATCATGGTGCCAATAAAACATAAAATCGTAACAGAAAAAGCAGACAACATTTTTATTAGTTCGGTTGTGAACTTAGTTCGTGATATCAATATAAAAGTAGAGCATGCAAACAACTCAATACAAAACCACTAACAAAAACTAAGTTTAACATGTTTCACGAATTATTTTGCCATCTTCAATGAGCAACAAAACCCTAATAAAAATTGTCTCTCAGAGAACATTCAAACATTTATTTCTGTAAATAAAAAGTAATTGCGTATAATTATACACTTCCACATATCATAAAAGGCATATGCATGAACGTATATCTTAGCAGAAGACATTTTTATACAAAAAATTCTATACAAAATTAAATCATAAACATTTTTTTACATTGAAAGATATGACAAAATTATTCTTGCTGTATAAATCCATCAATACATTGAAGCAGGCCTAATCCAATCTTGTAGTACAGAAATATAGTATGTTATTTCTAATATACATTTAGTACTTGAAATATTGATTTCTAATATGGATTCGTGTTAGGTATAACATATTTCAATAAAAAGAAGAAAATCTTGCTTTAGGGCTTTACTTACACACACACACACACACACACATACACATACACACACACACACACACACACACACACACACACACAACACACACACACACACACACACACACACACACATATATATATATATATATATATATATATATATATATATATATATATTTACTGATACGTATTCCTTCACGGATGGAAAAATATGATGAACAGTTATTATCTGGAGTACATACGTACATTCTGCAGTGCATAAAATCGCAGTTCTAACGTTTCGCCAGAATCTCATCCAGCATTGAGGAGGTGAACCCAACAACTGTCGATTAAGACCTTGTTTTAATATTCTATATGTTTTAGTTTATTTAATATTAAGTAGTTTCTACACTTTTCTAGTTTAATATTATAATTTTTGTTAATTTGGTGTACTGTCATAAATGTTAAAAGTCTGAGAAATAGAATTCAAAATTTTTATTTTTTAACATTTTCTTACACAATATTTTTCATATTTTCATTTTCTTCGCAAAATTGATTAAATTTATATAGAATATAAACAATCTTTTAAAGTAAATTATCACAAAGTCCTTTCTTTAGTGATTCATAATTGCATAATTCATTGTATATTATCTTTTTTTACAAGGCTTAGAAAGAGCAGTCACTTCTCTGACGGCCCCAATAAAGGGTATGTTTAGTTATTGTTACAAAATCCTTCCCCGAGGGCCTAAAATTGTTATATATTCCTACACGGATGACCAAAAAATTTTATGGTAGTGTAAGATTCTATTACATTTTCCGGAGGACCATTGGCATAAAATAATACTAAATTTCTGGTAGCGGCAAAAACATAAGTGATGTCATATAGGGTTTACATAAGCAATACATGTTTAACATAAAAGTACACATACCTGAATAACGAAATGTCTTCACCATTGTCTTCTAGATAGTTAGATAGATAGATTTTGGGTGCACCCAGTTCTTGCACTACACGTTAAATAACTACAAGAAAAAAAAAATTGTACATATAAATCAAAAGAGTCACTAACTTATACTATTAACTACACAACATAGTATTTTGGTTTTTCGAATAATGGCTGCGCCCACGACGTGGGAAACTTTGATGAAACATTGGGTCGCGCAGAACGTAACGGGAATGAGATGCGACTCGGTTATTATGTTTAGGATGGTTGGTATTCCCCTCATACACATTGGTGTTCTGAAGGAGTGTATTTTAAGGTTTTGATAATGGAGTCAATCTGCAATCTGACATTGGGAAATAATTTGTTTCAATTCCTTCTATTAGTCATTAGCTCACACTTTCATATATATATATATATATATATATATATATATATATATATATATATATATTCAACAGTTATAAAATGATGTTTTATTTACCTAATCAAATTTAAATACAGTTTTTTAAACTTTGATATTAACACCTTTTTTTCAAATAATTATTCATTAATGACATTTCAAACAAGCTGATGTCTCGGTCGGATTCGAACTAAATTTATACACTACATTTTAAATATAGCACTTTGGCAATGAGCCAACTTTCCCAGTGCATGAAATAAATTTCTAATAAATGTATTTGAAATTATAAGACAAAGATTCTTTGCAAAAATGAAGCAATTATGATATGAATAGAATTAAATATTATAGATCACCATCAGCTTCATAAATTAGAAACGAAAAGAAGGGAATTAATTGTAACAAGCAAACTTATTAGCCCAACGCCATTTGCTGGTAAAGAGAGGTAAATAGGAAAATGCAAGGTAATTCGATTTCTATTTTGCCACTTAATATTGGAATAAGTCACATGTATAGGACCTATAGATATTTATATTAAGTGTAATTATAAAACAAAAAGGTACTAAAACAAAATTTCTCTTTGTTGACATCAGTAGGAATGGGTTTGTAAAGTTGGAAGACGATGAAGAATGTATACAAAAATTAAATTGAGATGATAACCGATTACTTATTGGCCCACATATTTCTTACACTTCATATGCACCCTCTAATACCGTTGCATTTTTTTGCAATACATGTCACTTGCAGTAAATGGAACGGAATTGCTTCTTTGCATTACAACGAATTTATATTGGCCAACGTTATAAATGTGTTCATCAGGAATTGCCTTTCCTAGATAAGAGACTCCAATGACCATGATATGGTTAAAATAAAGGAAGGGGAAATATTCAGTGACATGAAGGAAGAGTGCCGGCCCATCCATCAGATGGCAAGAGTGCTGTCAGTTGTAAGAGTTGTCTGACGCTAATGGCGGCTCTGTTGTTCTTACCCTCAGCTATTTGAGCGATCAATTACAAACCATCAAAGTAAACCCCGATATTGTGACGCGGTCTTAACAAAAACAAGCCTGAAACATGACTCTAGATTAGGGGAGGGGGTTCGAGGGAGTGATTAAAAATGTTATTTAGATAAATGTGGATCTAACTTTGAGATGTATAATTTTACCAGTAAATGTGTATTTTAGAGGTATTGTTTTATTATTTATTTAGTGAATACTTGTTTAAAGAATAAACTTTAAATCGTACACTTTTATATATATATATATATATATATATATATATATATATATATATATATATATCGTAATATGTATTCTTGTGTATTAATAAAGAACAAAAGTCAAAATACAAATACAAGAATTATATTTGAATTTAAAATTCTTCAATTTACTGAACTATATTTGAATTTACAATACAGGAATTGTAAATTCAAATATATTTCTTGTATTTGTATTTTGACTTTTGTTCTTTATATATATATATATATATATATATATATATATATATATATATATATATATATATTCAGTAGGTCTTTTACACTGTAAATTAAACAAAGAAGAAATTTAATTTTTAACAAGAACATAATTAATATTTTGAAAAATTAAATAAAAGAGTTTAGAAAACTGTAAAGATTTTTCTTAATACAAAAGTTTTACAGTTAAACTCTTCTCACATTAAACAATATTTTCAAATTTTGAAAAAAAGTTTTAAAAAACAATAATTACATATCCCTAATGAAAATTGTATACAATTATACACCGGAAAATCTGTTACTTTAAGTAGCAATGATTGCTTTTTGTTTTATAATAAAATTGTATTAAAAGAATGTAATAGACCCCTAAAACAATAGAGTAATATTGGCGATATACAACTTCATTGACAATAAAAAGCAGTTTCATGAGAGCAATGTAAATTGTTATAAATATTCATCAAGTAAAGAGATCTAGGAATACTGCTAGCTATTTGAAATTAGATTACTCCTATCGTTTTCCACGGAAATATAGGATTATTTGTTTCATTTAATTTTTATTTGTAGCATAACGATTTTAATTAAAATAAATATTAGAAGTTACGTTTTTAAATTGAATTAGTTTAATACTTACATGTTAGGGGACACATATGTATATATATATATATATATATATATATATATATATATATATATATATATATATAAATTACTTGGATGAATATGTCATACTTAACATATAAAATGGAATCTTGTAGCACATTTCCAAGAATATACTTGGTTGAAACTGTCATAAAACTAAAATAAGGCAAACCACCTTCTAATTAGAGCACAATTTCAAACTAACTCTAAGAAAATTATCATGTTTAAAATGGTAGATAAAATCTACCACACACCCTCAACAAGCCGCCTTACGATACGAACGTCTACATATCGCTAAACGTGCAAAATATTGAAAGCAGAGAGAAAACGTCTGATAACACTACATCAACTTAGACACATTTACGGTTGTCCTAAAGATAGAAATAGTTGAAGAAAATTTCCAATAAAAAATAAAATTAATTTTTAGGAATGTAGTTTTAGGAATAAATATATTACACTATGAAACATAATAAATAAAGCAATAACGTTAAGTCGTAAAATAGGTAATTTTGTAAATTGGATAGTATAGAGCTTTTTAATCAGAATGTTTATTTACAAAATTCGTATTTATATATTTTTCAGAATTTCTTTAATTTAGCTTATAGCACTTTTTTCCATACATACAAATGAGAAATCGGATAACTCCTCGCTTTGTTTGCAAAACCGATTACTTTGTCTATAGATAATTTGTTTTTAATCTCAAACTTTTACGCAGCTGGTCCAGTTTATTTAGTATTGATGCCCTGCAGCCCAAACTTTGATGTCCGGAGATTAGTTTAGTTGTGCCATCTGACAACACCTGCTGCCAACCCTACCCTTATATTCTATTCTGCTTTGACCACATTAGCAAACTTTTATATAAACTTTTACTTACACCTCTTCTTATTGCAAATATTTCACTGTTTCAAAAACAATAAAAAGAATTGCGTCAAAAATCTGTAAATTATTTTCAGTATTTTGTGAGACAAACGCTTTGTTGCGATGAAAGGTCACAGATGAAAATTAAAGCGGGTTAAATTAGAATTGAGAATTTACTTTCTGTTTGCCAATGGTAATTATCTATTAGTAATTTAATTTAATTTTTAAAAAACTGTAAAATATGATCAAGTATTTTCTACTTTCTAACGCGAATCTTGTAACCAGTGGATCTCTATCATAGTGACACCTTCAACGTCATTTGCCACTACTCCTTAAGTTTAAATCAATTTGTTATTTGAATTAGAAATGTCCTTTGCAGAATTATTCCTGTTGCTACTTCTTTACAAGGGTCCTTTTTCATATTACTTATTCACTTATTCTGTTTAGCAACTGTTGAATATGAATAAACTACTACTCAAAATAAAAACCCAACAGTAAAAAGAAACACTAATTGTTAACTATAAATCAACACATTGTGAACATTTTGATCACCAGACAAAATGTTTTAAAGAAAATCGTTAAAATAATACAAGAATATTCCTAAATAACAAGACTCAACACCCCAACCCGCACCCCCACCACCCCTCACAGGCCTAATTAACCTAACTGACTTGATACAAAACAGTGCTCATCCTGTAGGATACGCCAAATATATATCTTACTGTGAAATACTAGGATCTAGTTAATAATTAATATTGTAAACTACAAATAATGCTTTCAACTCGTGAAATACATACTTCATAAATTAATTCTGAAATACCAAAAAAAACAAATATGTCTCGCTAAAGTAAAGCCAAACACTCTAATACTCGAGTTGATTATCTTTCTGTGGAAATAAGACAATACGGAATGAAATTAAGCTGGTGGTACAGCTTTTGTACGTGGTTATATTTGTGACTATTTACAGAATCAAAATGTTCAGAAAATTAGATTTCAATGGACTGGAAATTTGTTGAAATGCGCAGTAAACAGACTCTTTAACGATACTCTCAGCGGTGTCTGGTTCAAACTCCAAGTTCCATCAATACATAAGCAGATAAACTGTTATAAAACGAAATCTTTGTATATTTATCTTGAATGAAAAACAAAATATTAAACAAGATTGTTCTATAATTTTTTGGGTAAAGTAACAGTATAGTTTTTTACAACTGCATAGCCTTAAAAAGGCAGGATATATAACCCAATGTAATAATTAGTAGGATCTAGGTCTACACTTATAATAATTCTTAGTTTTCAACGCAATATTTTAATATTACACCTTTCTCATGTACAGTAACACACACACACGCACACGCACACACACACACACACACGCACACACACACACACACACACGCACACACGCACCACACACGCACACTCACACGCACACGCACACGCACACGCACACGCACACGCACACGCACGCACACGCGCACGCGCTCGCGCACGCGCTCGCGCACGCGCACGCGCACGCACACACACACACACACACACACACACACACACACACACACACACACACACACACACACACACACACACACACACACACACACACACACACACACACACACACACACATACACACACACACACACACAAACACACACACACACATACACACACACACACACACACACATACACACACACACACACACACACACACACACACACACACACACACACACACACACACACACATACACACACACATACACACACACACACACACACACACACACACACACACACACACACACACACACACACACACACACACACACACATACACACACATACACACACACACACACACACACACACACACACACACACACATACACACACACACACACACACACACACACACACACACACACATACACACACACACACACACACACACACACACACACACACACACACACACACTGAGGTGACGCTGACTGTTCAGGGGAAATAAACCAGACAGTTTTATATCAAATGTCTTAGTTTTTTAGCTAAATGTTCAAACGTCATCATACGTTGTCTTGCTTCTTCTGTTTTAAGTAATTTTTTCGTTCTTTAAATATAATTTAAAATGACATTTATCAGACGTTCAATATTTATTTCATATACTTGTTCACCCTTTGACATAATGCATGATATTAATTTTCTCTTTTTTAGTTAACAAAGTTATCGCTGATTTATAGTTGAAATAATAACACGTGTCTCGTAAACGTCAATATTCTATTGATGAAACACTTTTTTGTCGCATTAATGCGTATTGTTATTTATAAATTTCATCCTACATCAGTGAAAAGTTTTGATTCATATTGTATGAATTCATAATTTTTTTTATTTTACGTTTACATTTTTCTATTGAATAGTAAAAAATACTGTTCCTGTTAAAAAAATAGGAAAATAGCGTAACATTCTTTATTGAAAATAAACAATTTTGGTAAATATTATTACATAACGTTTTCACATTTTGTAATAAGTAAAATATAATTTACCCACTTTATAAATATCAAACTTCCCCTTTTATAAGCAAAGAAATAAAGTATCCTCAGTATAAAAAAAAATGGGGTACTTGAAGATTTTATTAAATGTGAAGTTATGCTCTTTTCACAGTAAATTATTAAGAAATGTTTAGACGTATCCAACTAAAACATTTTCATAAAGTATACATAATGTTTAAACATATTTCAATAATTCATTTCTTAGCCTCTTAAGAAGTATATTACAGACTACGTTTACAAGCAAGTCTTTGAAAAAAGAGAACAAGTAGTAATATCTTTTTAGAAAACATTGGGCGCCGCTACTGAACGTTGGAAGTAAATAATACTATTAATCCCGAATAGTTAGATTTTAAAATGTGATTTCAGTGTCTGTTAAGACGAAATAATGCTTTCATGTGCAAAGTTTCTACCATTGAAACCTTTTGAGGCTAAAACGTTAAAGATTAATAAATATCCAACATATCTTTTGAAGTTACGACATTTATTTGTAAAAAATAATATGGATACAATCTAAATAAAATTTTAATGCCATGGTACATTATTTATAATATGACGTTGGAAATGTACAACAAATTAAATTCGATGTTCAATTACAAAATAGTAATAATTAATTACAATTTACAAGTCGATGTTCAATTACAACGGTAAAAAACAAAATAGTTAATTCAAAATCTCACCAAAAATGAGTGTTTAATAAACAAACACACTAGTTCATAACAGACTAGTTTCGGCGACGATGTTGTCTTTCTCAGTGCTTGGCTACTACTAACATATTTCGTCAAGTTATCGTACAACAATAAAATAAAGTAAATAAAACATAAAAGGTCAAGAAATAAAAATAATCCAACTACGAGCACTAAATCTAAATACGGAGCACTAGATTATTGTTATTGCTTGACTTTTTATGTTTTATATTGTTTGTTTTATTGTTGTACGATAACTTGACGAAATATGTTAGTAGTAGCCAAGCACGGAGGAAGATAACATCGTCGCCGAAACTAGTCTGTCGTGGTCTAGTGTGTTTGTTTATTAAAAACTAATTTATGGTGAGACTTTGAATTAACTATTTTGTTTTTACCGTTGTGAATAGTTCTCACTAGCTAAGCTTTAATTAAGTAAATGTTGAATTACTTCGTGTTAAAACTATTATTTAGAAACTCTGGTAAAAGTATAGAATAAGTTGTAAAGAATATTGCATACGTAAATATTTAATATTATATCGAGCCGCAATATGTGTACTACATTTTGTAAATTATTATTATAACATCAAGAGATGGCAACAACTATATTTTTGAGTATATTTTTCTGCCATTCCTGACTTTTCAATATTCTCCTCTGTTGCCTCTTTTCGCATTAACTCCATTTTCAAAACTAATGAGAGTACGACTGAAGTTTTTAAAATGGAGTTAATCCGAAACGCGTATACAGAGGAGAATGTTGAAAAGTTAGGAATGGCAGAAACATATTCTCAAACATATAGAGATATTCCTGACAGATGAAGATGAGGATATTAATAATGGCAGCAATTGCTTACATTTTAGAATGAGGCCTTGACAATCTATTTTAAAAAATAATAGTTTTTGGTCTTTACAAAATTTAAATTGGACTATAAAAAGTATGGCGCACACTCAAGTCGCCAACTATTTACGTCTCGGGCCGGAGCTGTTCGATTTCTAAATAATGCTGGTCTGATCTCTCTAGAACTTTTCTGAACTTCTACTGACGTGACGTGACGTGACGTGACGTAAATCTTAACCTTTACCCCATCAAAAAACAAGGCGCGGTGAGCTTACAGAAGTTTCCACTTCAAAATAGAAACAAATAAAAAGATTTTGAAAGGGTAAAATACTTCATTTATAATGTATCTCTCTGTTTGTGTAAAAGTAACAATAACTTAGCAACGGTTGGAGATGTATGCGGAGAATTCCTACCGAAAGTGACGCAATTAAGTATTCTATGAATTTAGCAGGCTAATGATTATATTATGCCAATTTTTTGTTCAGGGTATTATATTATAAATAACAGTACATACTGACTTTATACTACCAATGAGGCTAATATACTACAATAGTCTAAAATCCACAAACATATTTTGTTCATTAAGTAAAGTAAGTAAATATTTACGTAAGTATTATAACAAATTAATGTCTTGTTATGGAGATGGGTTGTTTTGTGATACAATAATTATTGCTCAGATGCACAAGACAGTATGTAACAAATAATTGATATCTTATGCAGCAGAATGCATATCTTATTATTGATTATATAAAGTGTTATTAACAGTATGTACAGCTCAGTAGAGAAAAATACTTTACCCAAGTAAATTGTTTCAGCTTTATTGTAAGCAATTTAAAATACATTTTTAATGGTAAACTTTGAAGTCTTAGAAAGTATAAAGATAATTTTAAACGTAATCAATATCTCCACAAATAAATGAATGAATAATTTAAAAGTAGTACTTTACCCAACGTTAGAGTCTTCTACTGCTGTGTAAAGATTTGCCTGTAGTAGCACTTACTTTTTGCTTAAATGAGAATATGCGTTTCTAGAGATGTACCACAATACCATAATGGACACTAACTCAAAAAAAGTGTTATATTTGTTTATCAGGAAATAAATATACTGTAGTAGTGTGTATGAAGTTAACATTATTTGTTGAATAGGTTTAAAAGTAACTTTTTTAAGGAGTTGTTTAAAGTATTTTTTTGAATAGATAAATGGTTAGTGGCAAATTTGATTTTAGATGAAATTATATCAAATAGTTATTTAAAAGCGTAAATATTTGCATAATATAAATCCAAATTAGTTATGGGGAGATATTATTGGCAACATATAGTCACACGAATTTAAAGTTATAAGGAAATGTTTAGGATTGGTATTATATATATATATATATATATATATATATATATTTATATATATATATATATATATATATATATATATATATAACTGGTATAAGAGTAATTCCTCTTATATATATATATATACATATATATATATATATATATTTATAACTGGTATAAGAGTAATTCCTTAGAGATAATCGTTTTATAGAATCAAATTCATAACTCATTAAGCTGTTTCAGTTAGATGGGACGAAGCTTGCAACAGAGATTACAAAGAATTGTGGTTGGAGGATTTTAAAAAAAACCACGAATATTACTTGGGATTGAAATATGTACAGTAGGTAAACCCTCTCTACGCACTAAGTAGAAGAAATAATCACAAGCCAAACAAAGGCCTGAATATACCTTAGTGTTAAAAAATTAAAAAGAAAAGCTGTATATAATATAACAGAGAGAGATAGAGAGTGATAAACTCGTCTGGTACTAGAGAACCTTATTATATAGGATGTAAGCAGCTAAGTTATAAACTGGTAACTGGCCAAACTATTTGCAGGTCTAACTGGTGGGAACCAAAACTAGTGGCAAGTCTAACTTGTGGTAAGCAAATCTAGTGTCAAGTCTAACTTGCGATAGGCGCAACTAGTGGCGGGTCGAACTTGTGACAAACAAAACTACTGGCAGGTATAACTTGTGGTAAGCAAAACTAGTGGCAAGTCTAACTTATGGTAAGCACAACTAGTGGCAGGTTTAACTTGTGACAAGCAAAACTAATGGCAAGTCTAACTTGTGGCAAGCAAAACTATTGGAAAGTCTAACTTGTGGTAAGCAAAACTAGTGGCAGGTCTAACTTGTGGCGAGCACAACTAGTGGCAAAACTAATTTGTGGTAAGAAAAACTAGTGTCAAGTTGAACTTGTGACAAGCCCAACTCGTAAATAAAAATTTGTGTTTTAAGAGATACATTTTTAAACATGACTCGAAAGTGGTGGTAGTAAAATTTAACACGTATGGGTAGCTACATTTTGATTTAGTTTGTAGATGTTACTTGCACTTAGTTTCTTTTAAATCTCAAATTTTTATTAAACTTGACGTATTTGTGTTGTACATTTCGTAGATTTTTTCAATTTACTATTGTTATCACTTGGTAAAAAAAACACTATTTACTCATGTTATTCAGCTACGCGTTTCCCACTAGATTATAATTAACAACAACTCTATGAAAAATAACACATCACAGAACAGCAATACACAACATACTCACTTTAATAGAACGTACGCGACTCACAACATTGAACAATACACTGATCTAGTGAGACACACGTCTGCTGAAATATATCGGTTGTCAAGCTTTACTAAACATTTTGTACTTAGCTCACTCCTCAAAATGTATGTTTTATAGTTTAGTACGTTTATATTCAACTGTATATAAGGAAGTTATTATTTACAGGTCTGTATAAGACAATATTATTGATTAATTGTTACCAAGAATAAAAACAATAGTTGAAGTTATATATTCCAGATCTGTCCAAGAAAAGTACTTGTTAATAGGAAAATGTAATATTTTTATTGTCACGAAAGTTACAAATATTTTGTCATATTTCAACTGTAACCTAATATGAATTTTTTAAAACATAATATTATCATTTTTTACACAATTTATTAAAATCTTGTTTTAAATAGAATTACAATAATAAACTATTTGTGAGTATATTCTCGAATGCCGTTATGCAATGAATAGAATAGATTATTTCAAAAATGGTTTTTGTGTACTTTCCGACAAGATAATGACAACCATTAAATTCAAATCCTAGCCCTCTTGAAAGGTCGGAGTCGTTAGTTATAATTAATTTGGCAAAGGGCTGCATTAATTGACGCAAGTGCTTCGTTATAACTGACTTTTATTGTAAACTTTATTACGCTTCTTTTATTTAAGCAATTACGGTTAAATGTCTTTCTGAGGCAAAACTGCAAACACGATAAATGCTAGATAGGCTTAACCACTGAATGGATAGGTGGCGTTGCGTCGGTTGCATTGTGATCAATGGATAAGGTGTGCAACGAGACTCGAGGGACTAAACTACCAGGGCTGCTAATAAAACTAACTCGTGACAGTTTATGTATCGCTAAATTAATGAATTTATTGGGACAACCTTTTAATAAGGAAACCATCATATTTCTCCCTCTTTCTTTACCGACAATAATATATTAGTCTGTAATAATAGTTTCTTTAAATTTCCATTTAAAAAAAAAATACCTGAAGATTTAATTTTAATTCCAGCATATTCAGATATAAGTACTGTTTTGTAAGGTGTTGATTGTATAACTAATTAAATTGTCTCCAACTCTGACTAAAAATAACGGGAAAGATTGAAAGTCAAAGAGTTTAAATAGGGTAAGATAAATTGGTTATCGATTCTTCCATGAATCAATTTGCATTTAGACACCATCATAAATTGCCAGTCATTTTACGAGCAATTAAATTAGGAGAGTAATTCCAAGAACTCAAGACAGTAAAGTAATAATAAAACCCTCCGTTTGCTCATTACAGCAGCCGTTGGAACAATAAATATAAATATAAAGTATTGCACAATTATAATAAAGTTTATTGCGAATAATTTGGGATTCGCATTTTGAGTTCCTAATTTTATATATCCCTAAATAATATATTTTTAAAGTAATTTATTTCAGTATTAGACCGATTGAACATTGAAAGCAAATTATTTTAATTTTATTAGAGTATGTTTTAGCACGTATTTGGTTCTACTAAAGAATAATATATAGAGATACAAGAAAATTCAAATAAAAATGTGTAACCAAACACTTTAAACTGGCATAAAGATGGAAACATAACTATTTGTCATTCAATATTGCTTAAATATACTTTTTGGCACAAATAAAGTTAGTAGACGTTCATGAAGGACTTCTTGGTAGGAAAACAGTTCTAAATATAAACGAGTAATACGTATGTATATATACGATAGTGTAGTCATAGTATTTTGTATTGTATAATTGACAAGTTACACTTGAATAGTATACTTACAACACCTCAGAAAATTATTTAATTATCAAATCCAACTCCCTTCGTTGAAAGTAACTTACTTACGTCTAAACTTTTTAAATATATCATATAAAATTACAGCTTGTTTATACGTAGACACAATATGTCACTTGTCGAGTTTACCAGTCATAGGGTATGGTTCTTAAAATTATAGTAAACGTTGAAATAAGTAAAGAACTCTATAAGATTCAATTGAGCTATAAATGTAAACTATAAATCGTTACAGAAGTAAGAAAACACCCTCCCTTAAAATTGAGAACATTAATACAGCACTATTATCGATATTTCCCTAAACAATAGCTTTAAAAAACTATACACAAAAGAAATATTTATTTATTTAAATATTGAACAATAATAAATCAAATAAATATTTGACAACAATAATAAGACACAATATCAAGAGCACAGTGGTACAATATATTACAATAAAAATATTGAAAAGAACCCCAATACCACAAAAATAATCAAAAATAACAAATAAGACAAGTTACTTAAGATTAAACCTTATGTACATTTCGATGACCATGTCATCATCATCAGAGGGTCTAGGTATTGGGGTTCTTTTCAATATTTTTATTGTAAGAATAATAAGGTTTTTTCATGTTTTTTCATCACAAACACATTTATTTCTCAACTATATATAAAGACACACTTGTACACAATATACTAAAAATGATAATAGTTTCACCATGACGATGATTAAAAACACACTCTTGTCATTTAGGTAATTTTATGTTTTCCTATTGGCAATAAAAACCTTCACCGTTCATATACGTTTTACTTTTGTTAAAGTACTTTTCATCGATTTACTTTTCCATTAACGATATGTACTAATATAACATGCTGTTAGTTATACTTATTTCAATGGTGTTTTCAAAATTTATACTTTTTGCATATTGAATAGTATATTATTTTATTATTATAAATATTTGTTTTTTAATTGATCAAAAAAATTAGTAGATAAAAATGAATAAATGAGAGCGATAATTGTGACAGGTATGTGATGACCATGATAACCCCTATAGATTATTTTCCAAGTTTTATGCGATTTAGGTTGGTTATATTTAACAAAATCCAGACATAAGCCAAAAATTGTAGGAATCATACCAACATTATTTATGCTTCTAAACAACAATTCTATGTTCCTACATCTAGGCCTATATTGTTAACAAGCAGAGATTATTATTGTTTTATACTGTAACACATTGGTTATATAATTATAACATATCGTTCTGTGCCAAATTTCAAATAATTATGTAATAATGCGGGCAATACCTTCAACTTTATAGAATATTTTATAAACCCAACAACTACACCTCCAACAATAAAATTAATTTAATGAAAACATGAAAAGTGTACTCGTTTCAACTATAATAATATAAATGTAAATAATGTATGTGCACGGAAAATTGAGATTGATATGAAACCGTATTTGCGATAGTGTCATTTCAACTATTTCATGGTATGCTTAGAGTAAATGATAAATGTAATAGCGTAATGTGAACCACTCACATACGGATCATTCTGAGTTTCCCCAGCAAGTATCGTTATATGTTAATAAAACGTCTTTCCAGTTGTCACATGTTTATTTCCAGTTCGTTACTCCACAACCTGCATTCCAGGAAACGGTTCAATCGATTTTTGTTAATATTTGCATCGTATCGTTCGTGTGAATTTAATCTTTGTCTCACGTGGTCAGATTGTGTAGGTTTCGTCGGCAAGCGCCCTGTCGCATAAGTTATTTGTGCGGAGTTGCCTCGTGCAGTTATTTACATTACAAAAGACTTTGTGTGGTAAAATTATTACTGTTCTTGTTGTTATTAATATTTTAGTGTTGAATGTCTTTTTAATATCTAAGTTTTACATTTTACTGTTATTCCATTTGAAGAGGAGAGAATTCGTAAAATGCTATTTGGTGTCGAAAGAGAAGAAAATGAAGAAATAATTTCTACCGGAAATTTTGTTAGACAGCTCTTTGATGATTCTGATGAAAACTAGTCTCTTTGCCAGATAATGAACCTGACGAAGAAGTCAATTAAATCGTAAATGAAACAAATGAAGACGTAATAGGTCAATCTGACAATGACGAAAATGAACAACTTGTTGAAATGTTAGATATTGACGTTATTGCGAAAATCCAGCTAATCATTTGCCAGGATCCTGTTACCGTGCAGTTTTACAATAGAAGAAGAGCTTCTTGTAGTAAAAAACGATAAATGCTGTGGTACACTGAACCAGAAAGGAAAAGAAACATAATTCTCATGAAAGTGGGTCGTGTTCACGCTACACAAGAGGTGACTAGTGAGCTTAGAAATAAACAAATATGAATTGGTTTTTCAACAAAGACTGTAAGATTCTGCTAGAACCTGTTGTATTATAAAGCCAATATTATTTGTCATCCACTAATTTTTAGGATTATATATGTTAATAAAAATATTCCTTATGTTTACTAAATATTATAATTAATTTCATATTCTTATATGTAGGGCCTATCATCACGATAATATATTTTATACGTTTAGGCGTTGAATTACTTTATTACAGAAAAATAACTCTCAAACGCCTTCCCCATATTAAAAACATTGGTCTAGTATATATACATTGCTTACACGTTTTAACAATTCTAAATATTTTTAGAAATATGACGTTTGGAAAATTAAATTGTACAATAATTATGTCTAAAACTATTTAAAATGCATTTATATAATATTTAATTGAGAAGACACCCAAATATAAAATCATAAACCGTTTAAATTTTAAATAGTAATTGTGCAGAATAAACCTGCGCAAGCGCCCTCTCCCGTTTTAAACTCTATGTGGCCTCTCGAAGGTTAGATTGAGCTGTTAGTGAAATAAGAAATAGAATATCAGAAGTCATACAAAACCTCAAGAAGCAGTATAAATTATATTCACACTGAAAGTCTTTATATATTATTTTACCATTTCATATTCATATGGCGGTGACGGGAAACTGTTTTCTATAATAAAAGAGGTTTAGAGCTTTTACTCACTATTAACATTTGAATCAATAAAATAAAAAAATAGTCAAAACTCTTTCAATAGAATGGCTTAGAACGGTCAATGTAAAGCCGCCTTGATGAAAACATCTCCTTACAGTATTCCAAGAATTTAATGCGATCAACTAAACATCTATTAAACCCTTCTTTATTACTAGGTTTTAGGCTATAATAATGGTTTGCACTTAGGCCTATCTAGTTTAATTCAAGGTCTTGTAGGTCAAGTCAAGTGGCCAACGTATTTGGCGCTACTGGGAACTGAACCCTGCCCTTTCCTGGCGCTTTAAGTTAGAGACCATGTTTTCTAACTGAGCCTCAGGTAGACCGATGTAAAAAAATATATTCAAAAAAATATACAAATAAATTCAAACTTAAACACTAGAAGCTAAATATTAAATATACTAACAAATAGCTCAAAATATTGGTTGATGACTATAACACTAGCAACATGCAGGGGGAAATATTTTCAAGATTTTCATTCGTTAAACGTAACCACAGAATTGACCGCACTATTATAAAAATGAAAAGTTTGTTCAAGTTCATAGAATTTTATCAATGGTAAGTTTTTTTTCTAAACTTGTCTGTGCAACATTTTCTAGTAGTTGTTATCAGGTTTAAATACCATAAAAACACCATAACCGGAATTACTTATTCACCATTAACTTTAGTCAAATCATGAAAACGAATTAAATTGAAATTGCTTCAAATTGAAAGAGATCAAAGGCAAAGAGTGGACCCGTTAAACGCATGGTATGATATAGAGTGGCACTTTAACGTTCACTCACATCATAAACATTACCCTCACCTATTACCTAATAAAACTTCAATACATTTCTTCTATAGTGAATTACACGCTTTTCCTTTTTCAACCAATTTCATCTTTAATTATATAAAGGTTTTATGGGACTGATGGCATTTAAACTATAACTGTTTCCATTCGAAGCTAATGTTTTTGAATTTTATATAATTTTAAAAGGGCGCTAGAATTTATTTAGTGGTGCTCCTTATTTCATTTAAATATATTTTGTAAAAATGTTATGTATAATTTAATTTCTTTTATGTTTTCACAATATGATATAATTTATCTTTAGGAAGGTTTGTACATTTTTCACAAGCTATTTTCCAATAAAATAACATAATGAAATGGGTTTATAATAGTAATTATAATAGTTATAATAATTATTATTATTTTTATTAATTAATATTCACATAACGTATTGTGGATTTGCATAATAAGGTAAGAGCTATATGCAATTAACACACCAATAATTAAAAAACTTGGGTAATAATCATCGACGATATTGCAAAAATGACGGGAAACAAAAGTGACGTGAAATTAAATGATGAAAAAACAAAATGACGATAAATGTATAACAAATTTATAACAAACAAGAGAAGATATATAACTTGGTGCCGACATCCCAATAAAAATTGGTAAACAAAATGCATTATTCTCATTTTGCAGCACAAACGAAACCTATAGGCTCAAAATTTTCTTGTTTAAAGTACACTGTGTTGTACCACATTATAATATATCTGTTATAATACAACTACAAGGTTCCGGTTGGGATGAATATGTTTTTCAAAAAAAATAAGAGTTTACTAAAGCACGAGGTAAACATATCATGCGAGATGTAAAAGACGGCCTAACTGTTTCGGCGAAGCAATGACATGTATACTTCACTTGCCAACATGTTAGCTTATGTTTCCAAACTTATTTTTGTGCTTTTACAACCAACTCTAACTAAATACTTTGTAGCGACATTGCTCCTTGATAAACTTACTACGCTGATGCATAAGGAGACATTTCTTATAAACTATAGTGTCTGTTTTATTCGAGCTTATTATACTAACTTTACCAGCTATCAATTTCTTTTAGTTGTCTCCTAATTAATTTAAATTTATTTTAATAATTTTCATAAATATTTTTAGGCATACAATAATAGCCTTTTGAAAAATTCATAAAACGTATAATCTACATAATTACAGTAAAAACAGGTCAGAAATCTTTCACTTAGCAACGTGAAGAAACACGATAGACGGAATATTTCGCTTAATGTATTTTTAACTGTATTTTCGATTAGGGGTAAATGTATTTCTTAATCAATGAGGATTAAATGCACTTTATTGTCAGCATCCATGTATAATAATAACACTATTATATTGATTTTCGTAATTAAATTGCAAATTATTACAAAATCGTACCGTTTAAAATTCTTATTTAAAGAACAAAACGACAATGCAATATCATTTTACTTTATATTAAAAAAACTGATTTTTAACCTATTCGTATCGTATTATTTTACTTTAAACCCAAGAGCAAAAGCTTTATTGAGTTCAAACACCTAAAATAATTTCGACCGTTTTAAGGCTCCTTGTCTAAATAAAGCTGCGTTTACACTGAAGTTGTTTGAAGAGTATTGGAAAACCGACACAAAGTACAACTGTTTTAACAATAAACGGCGCCACATATTCGAAAGAGAGAAATTCTCCGCAAAATAAAAACCTATTCATTGTCAATGTATACGGTGATGAGACTCGGTTTTATGGAACAAACCAGAGTAATGATTGTATGGCCTAATAAATATTTTTGTGTTTTGGTGTTTGTACATTCATTACTTTCTCTCTTGTTAAAAATGTTTTTTTGCTATTTGGAGAAACATTAAACATCGACAAGTAAATCTGAACACAGAATGCTTTCAAACTCTAGTTTACCAATTAAAAGGCATATGATGCCAAGTATTAATTTCTGTTTATATAGTTGATTATTTATTAATTTGTATTAATGTCAGATGAGGGGTATCTCTATAGACCTTTAACTGTGTGTTAAATTAATCATGGATATTAAATAACGTTAGCTTTTAAGATCGTATAATTTGCTCACTTTATTACGACATTTATTGATTGATTATATTTTTATTTTTACTATAAGACATTCCCTAAAGGCCAGTCATTGAAGCAGCTCCCATGCAGCACTAACATAGAATATGCTTAGACTAATAACTGCAGAATGGGACTACATGCAGAATAATTTCCACAGAGAGCTTTGTTAAGGGCGTAGTAATTTTAATCAATTTAGATGTAGCCCCACAAGGGAGTGTTACTTTAAAGCTGCCCTGGGAGGCCTTGTTCTCACAGATGCCACCCTAGAGCTTAAGATCCGCTGTTCTCCTAATCAAATGCACTGTCATAATAACGCAATCCCCTGGTTACTTTTAACATCTTAATTCTTAGAAGCGTAGGATAATAAAGTGAATTGCATTCAAACAAAAGTAGCATAACAGCCGCGTACATTCCGGGGTACTTAGAAAGTAGTTATGATTATGTGATTCAGGCGAAATACAGCAGAGACATACAAAAGTACGTAATCCACTTGTTAGGGCAAATACATGTGTAAACAGAGACAGTTTATTTAAATTTAGATCTAAGACTTTTCGTATAATTGTTATACAATAAAAAACTTTTAATTTATTATATTCAATTTGTATGATTAACTTTGTATGAAATTGTATGTATGAACATTTATTCCATGAAACATTTTATCGAACGTAACATAAAAAATAAAAAAGAGCTTTCATAAAACACAATATAAAATTATTTAATAATATAACAAATAATAAACACTTATTATAAATTACAATTTTATTTATTTTTTTACAATAGCTGTTGTATAATCGTTACAGTACAATAGTTTTTTATTCTTTTATTATTATTTCAAATTCTGTTGATACTAGTAATGCAATTAAAAAAATATTAGTGCAATTTTAATTCGTTTTAAAAATTTTAATTTTCCAAAAGCCATTTCTGCTAACTTACCAATAATACAATTTTTACAAATAAAAGGTAAAGAAAACTCACAAAAACAATCATTTATTAACTCAGACGCGGCTCAATGACAAAGTCATCATCAGTGAGTTTCGCTACTAAAAACGTTTACTTTATTAAAGTTGTACGATAGAGTTTGTAGTAGTAACATTTTTAGATAATGAGGATTTTGTCATTGAAACGCGTCTTATTAAATGAATAATTTAATATTAATCAATGAATAATCATATTATAAATTATTGAATAATTAGTTATTAAATGAATAATTTTTGAGTTTTGTGTATTTATTTTATTTGTATCAACATAACCTCAAAAGCTAAGCTCAAAATAAAGTTGTGTAAATATAATCAATGTTTTTAGAAAGATATTTATTTATGTTATTCCTTCATACTATACGTACTTGACAGAGTATTTAGTTATTACTATAGTGTGTTTATATTCTGAATAGGTAACGGAGCATTTACTTTAAATTAGACTGCAGTAGAAGTAAAACAATGCAAATAAGTGACTTTCAAGTGGTCCGATAGATACGCTGGGTTTATAAGTAATCTAAGTTGTATTTTTTTCTTATTTTAAACTTAAAACTTTATTCATCTTCACAACTATACTTTTTATAAATTTCACAGTTATAATAGTTTTAGAACTCTAAGCATTCGATATGCTGATATTTTTCAGTGTCTTTATCGACTTTAAGTTTAAAAAATTAAACACAATTTTTGTCATTTTTTAAAACAGTTTTCAACAAGTTATGGTATTACTTTGAAAATTAAAAAATTTAAAATTATTGTAAAGGATTGAAACATATAAGCGAAAGTATAAAACTGCAATATCCTCACCAATCTGAAATTACAAAATTTTTAAAAATGTTTTAAATGATTTAACAAAAAAAAAAAGATTTATCTGATAGAACCTTTCAAAAATTTCTCCAGTGATAAAACCTATATATATATATATATATATATATATATATATATATATATATATATATATATATATATATTAAATAAATTAAGTTTGGTGATATGTTTTCTTCTAATATAGTTAATAAATTAAAAACATTTCAAAAACAAGAATACTTTTAATTCTAACCTAGATTTAAATTAGGGTAACCTAAATTATCTACCCAGGTTAGATAATTATTTTCCTGAAGATGCTGGTACTGTTTTATCGGCGAAAAGCTTTGAATAATATATACATTAAAAGTATTCTTGTTTTTGAAATGTTTATAATTTATTGTTATTATACATATATATATATATATATATATATATATATATATATATATATATTTATTTATTTATTTATTTATTTATAAAAAAGGTTTATTATTCCTGATGATGTTGATAGTGTTAGCCAACGAAAAGCTTTGAATTGTAAATTCAATTATAATTTTTGTATTTGTATTTTGACTTAGTTCTTTAATAATACAAAAGAATACATTTTGTGATATTTATATATACATATATAATCTTATAAATGAATTATTTCTAAAATAATTGTTTTAAATTGATAAAAAAATCTCTAAAATAAGTCGATTCATAAACTGCTTTGAATATAATAATTTTTTAATGAAAAATATAAATTGTATTTTAAAGTTATAAAGTTTCTCTAAATTTAATTTTACATATAAAAATCTCATCCAAACATTTAATTTTGTTTGAAAATTATATAAAATGATTGTATACCATTAATTGGAATTTTTTATCAAAGCAAATACAGTTAAGGTGTATTCAGCGAAACCTTTTTATGCCGTTTGCGAGAAAAGAGCAGGAAAAACCTTTCTATGTGAGGAACGTTTGATGAGAAAAGTCGTCGTGCGTTTTTGCCGTACGTGACTGATGGGAGTCTTTGCTGAATTTTATATCAAGATTTATTTCCTTCAACAATATTTTGGAAACGCTTGATGGGATTCATCTACTATAGCTCACGTCATACTTACTGTAGCTTACGTTATACTTACTGTAGCTTACGACATACTTACTGTAACTGACGTCATACTTACTATATCTTACGTCATACCTACTGTGGCTTACGACATACTTACTGTGGCTTACGTCATACTTACTATAGCTTACGTCATACTTACTGTAGCTTACGTCATACTTACTGTAGCTTGCGTCATACTTACTGTAGCTTACGTCATAATTTCTGTAGCTTACGTCATAC
Source organism: Prosapia bicincta (assembly GCA_036971475.1). NCBI lineage: Eukaryota > Metazoa > Arthropoda > Insecta > Hemiptera > Cercopidae > Prosapia > Prosapia bicincta. Next base: position 3,467,512 of record JBAIZL010000010.1, read on the forward strand.
TTTCTGTAGCTTACAAAATAATTGTTGTTTAAAATATTATATGAACGTGATTTATAAATAATATCATGCACAAATTATTTTAATGAGGCTATATTGTTATTTAAAAAAATATTACTCCCTTTTGTAAATGTCTAAAATTTATTTGTTTATGTAGTTGTTGTGTGGTGAATGTGTTTTTTATGGTAATATCAATTTATTTACATGTAATTAACATAATTTCGTTTTAGTTACAGAATATATTACAACAGTGTGGAAATAATTTATACATGGTTAATAAGTCGGAACAAAGTAGTACTAGACAAACGTAAATATTTACATTATTTCTCTTTAGTAGTAACCGTTACGAAAACAGAAACTTGTAAAATTGCTGTAGATAACCAGGGCTTCCTGCATTCTGTACAATTACCTGTATGTTGTTGCGATGAAAGATGTAGGCCTAAGTATAAAGTTGGACATATATAAATAAAGGTTATATGAAGTATAGGTTTCTGCAAGAGAGTGTATAAAACTCTTTAAATAGTTCACTTCATCTATCAAGAAAATCTATCCCCTAGTTGTATTACAGGTTAAATTTAAAATAAAATCTTTATCACGGTAAGCATCTTTTTTTTATTATCTGTTTTTGTAAATATCTGTTTTTAAATATCTTAACCCCAATTTATGAGTGCACTGCTAATTTACATTAGAGCTCTGCTATGTGGTAATAGGTTAGAGCTTTGCTATGTGGTAAGAGGTTAGAGCTCTGCTATGTGGTAAGAGGTTAGAGCTCTGCTATGTGGTAAGAGGTTAGAGCTCTGCTATGTGGTAAGAGGTTAGAGCTCTGCTATGTTGTAAGAGGTTAGAGCTCTGCTATGTGGTAAGAGGTTAGAGCTCTGCTATGTGGTAAGAGGTTAGAGCTCTGCTATGTGGTAAGAGGTTAGAGCTCTGCTATGTGGTAAGAGGTTAGAGCTCTGCTATGTGGTAAGAGGTTAGAGCTCTGCTATGTGGTAAGAGGTTAGAGCTCTGTTATGTGGTAATAGGTTAGAGCTCTGCTATGTGGTAATAGGTTAGAGCTCTGCTATGTGGTAAGAGGTTAGAGCTCTGCTATGTGGTAAGAGGTTAGAGCTCTGCTATGTGGTAAGAGGTTAGAGCTCTGCTATGTGGTAAGAGGTTAGAGCTCTTCTATGTGGTAAGAGGTTAGAGCTCTGCTATGTGGTAATAGGTTAGAGCTCTGCTATGTGGTAAGAGGTTAGAGCTCTGCTATGTGGTAAGAGGTTAGAGCTCTGCTATGTGGTAAGTGGTTAGAGCTCTGCTATGTGGTAAGAGGTTAGAGCTCTGCTATGTGGTAAGAGGTTAGAGCTCTTCTATGTGGTAAGAGGTTAGAGCTCTGCTATGTGGTAAGAGGTTAGAGCTCTGCTATGTGGTAAGAGGTTAGAGCTCTTTACTTAGAGGTTCTGCCTTTGTGCCAAAGGCATGAACTACTATTTGGTGGTTTGAAAAACCTTGCATCGTGACAACAATCTTTTTGCAGGGTCATTATTTCTGTTAAAGGGCAGCAAATTCAAAAGTGCAATACCTAAAACAACGTTTTTAAAGATATTTAAATAGGGAAAGAGAGGAAAACAGCTACTAAAAATCTGATAACATTCTGTTATTTTTCAGACAGAAACATTGAAATGAGCCGTTTAACAGGCTTTTATAATACCTCTTACAAGTAATAAACCGTATATTTTTTTTATTATTCTAATATGATACTATTCCTGATGCATGACTAAAAATTAAAAAATTAGGTGAAATAGTATTTGCAATTTATGGAATAAAATCTTTTAAAAAACATTTTATACTTTTATACGTAAACTATAATATGTGTGCCTCCTTATTTAATACCTAGTCATATATTTTTACTTACAATGCTAAAATATAAATTAAATTAAACTTGTATTTAAACTGACTGCCCTTACTGGAACAGTCAATTGATCAGGCGCTACTTAGGCAATTTAACTACAACAGACAGTGATGTTGATTACAAACGTATCTAGATATAAAAAGTGAGTGAAGACACGATGTCTGAGAGAATCATTTACCAAGAGAATTTGAAACTTAGATGTATAATTCATAAACAATAATAACGAGCGCAGAGTTAGAAACGTATTTCGCGCATTTTGAAGCACGTTTTGCCGAAATCAAATGAGAAATCTGATTGTCCATTGTTTTTAGACAAAATTTAAAAAATCCTGGTTTAACTTAAAAAGATGTATAAGTCATGGATTAAGTATAAAGTCGTCCAAAACGTGACAGTTTTCAAAATGAAGGACCACCACTTAAATTAGCTCACGAGTCGCGAAGCCAGTCCTAAGCCTTTAAGAATGACGCTTTGGTCAGTACAAAGAAAGGAATCCGGATGCAGAATATTAGCACAAATAAATATAGAATGGTTTTTGTCAAATGTTTGTTGTTACAACAGTCCTGTTGAAAAAAGGTACTTGGATTTCATTGATTACTGGTATGTAATAGCTAGACAACGATGTATTTTGCATAGATTTAGACATAAATATTTCAGGGAGAAATTTTTTGTATTCACTTCTCTAACTTTAAATATTATATACTCGTACATCCATAAAGCCTGAGTGATGACTTAAAGCGTTGCATTAAATTTAATTTTAATAATTTAAAGCATTTAGTTTAACTCACGTCTAACCTAATTCATTTTACATGTAGAATATATTTTCTAATCCTACAAAAAATTATATTTGTTCAACATTGATAAATTATGTAATTTCAGTATTGAGTTGTGTTGAACACGCGAAAAGCATTGTTATATTTGATTGATCAAAATCATGAACACTTACATTGTTATAAAATATTTCATTCTCTGTAAGTTATTTCTCCCTGAGTCAATTCCAAAGACACAATAATAAATAAAGAGCAGTGCTACGTGAATTGCAATAAAACCAGAAACAACGATTGGTTGCAAACATAAGCAATACTCTAGTTATAGAAACTAACTGTGTAATAACTTTTTACAACGGTTTGTTTTTATTATAATGAAAGTAAAAACACAGGTAAATTTTCTGGAATCGTTATAACAACAGATTTTTATAAATTTGATATTTTAACTAGGCTTAGTTATAAACCTTTTATTTAGTAACTCATCTTTTACGATAGTTGGCATCTGTCTAATATATTGAAATTAGTATCTTTTTATTAATAAACTCAATAGCTTTAGGTAGCTTTAAGGGCAATAAACCGAGGACAGTATGACTGTAGGATCTAAATTTTTATTTCAATCTTAATTAAGTAATAAGTTTTATATCCTTTCAGTTTACATATTCAATTTGTATTATATAAGTATATCTTACTTATAGATCGCTTCATTGCTTCTTTTATCTGTATCGAAATCAGTTTTATCATTGTATTTACATAATGTTGTTATTCTATATTAATTGAATGTACATGCACATTATTATTGTAAGTGTGTGTGAGGATAGAGTATACTTGTCACATAAAACGGATGCAAACTTTTAATAGCGATCGAGCGATAACGCTTAACGTTAGGCAGGAAAAGAAAGTGCAAAATATCCACCTAGACGGATTTCTAAGAACGGACGTATATTTCTTTCTTATGAGAAGACCTTGAATTTAGCGGAGTAAAAATATAAAATTTCAAGAGTGGCGAAGTTTCGTACCGATAAAATTAAAGACAAAATATCAATGTAGAAACTGTTTATTATTTTTTAATAATTTAATAATGTTAATAGCTTAAAGTTATTTTGTTACAACACTATAATACAAAATTTCTTAGCGAATACGTAGTAACTAAAATCAATATATGAAGTAAATGGTAAATAAATGTAAGGAAAATATTTAAATCACAACAGAAAAATGATATAGTCATAAAAATAATGTTTAGGAAATTAAATGTTCCTCAGTAAAACCATTAATTAGAAACAAATGCAAGTTTTATTAGAATCAGCACTACGAGTAATAAAATCACCTAAAGTATTTAGAAAATCTACAACACCTTTTCAGTTTAAGTAAGACAAGAAAAACGATAAAAAATGTAGCTCTAATAGCGGATAAAAGTACTGTTTCCCCTCGTTGCGACCTTGCTAAATGACATCAAACGCTTTGAGCTTTTTGAGAATAAAATGCATTCTCATTAGTTATAAGAAAAAGATTGCTTAGGGAATCGATAGCTAGAAAAAATCTATGAAAAGAACAACTAAGATCGGCGTTGGTTTCAACAAGATGTAGGTCCTCTTGTAGGGTTACACAAACATCTTTGTTACTTACTGAACTGTTTGGTGTTGAAGAGAAATGTTTTCACTGTTAAAGAAAATATATAAACTACGTTTATTTGGAAATACTTTTTAATTAATAGAAATTTGTGAGCATTTTTTTATGAGGGCTTGGATGTTACGAAATAGGCACTAAGAGAATAAAGGGGCGATAAATGCCCAGCAGGTTGAGCCTTCGCAACTAACCCCAATTAAAAACCTCTTCATCAAATTTCACTAACTGTTTATTTATTTTCTACACACAAAAAATCTACCTTCCTGTAAGCTAATGTCTAAGGATTTACTAGTTATGAGTGGTACCAACCTATCTTCTTAGACCTACAGAATACTCAGAAACGTAGACGGGGGATCCGAAAGGGGTTTGACGGGACCAGAACTTGGAAGCGATAAATATCATACAAATACCGCGGTTTGGTTGACGTTTTGGGGTTAAATATCTACAATTTAGTCAAGCAAGACCAAATTAATTCTGTTGTACATGAAAATATCTACAGTCTGATATTAAGTTTTTAAACATTTACATTTACAATATCAAAGTTACATTTTATGATATTCAAAATTATAGAATATTTATCATTACCAAATTTTAACGGTCGTCCCTAACAATAGAACATACAGTGTAATTTAAAATAAATAGTTCACCCAAAACAAGAAAAGAAAGAAAGAATGGTACATAGAAAAATTCTTCCAATAACTATGTATAGAAGTGAGAAGGTATTGTCCTGTTTTACTACTTTATTTTCGGTGTTTGTAGTGATAATTTATTACAGTCAAACTCTATAAAATAATTAATGGAAAATTAATGTGAAGAGAATGTTTCATATATATATAATTTTAATTAGGGAATTTGTATAGTAACATTTATTGTTATACTATATTAGAGGAAATTGTAAAGGATACAAAAAGTTAAAGTTGTGTCATGGTTAGTAGAACCAAAAAAGGCATAGATATTGTGTGTTAACATTTACTCGTGTGTAGGTCAAGAAGTGTTTGGATAAAGAAACATCATTCATATTTACTTTATTATGTGCAATACTTATTAAACTGTATTTTATAAACTTGTGTAACATTAGTTTCAGTAACAATGGATAGGCTTACACTTTAAAACACTTTCCTAAAATTGTATACAATGTTGATGACAAAATGCATTTATTAGGACCATTTATTAGTTATTTTGATTAAATAAATTCAGCTATTTGGATTATAAAGCAATAAATGTGTTTTATACAGTAAATTTTCTAATTAATATAACTTCATTAATTATTTCTAAAAGATATAAGGATAGGAAGAAAGTATGTTACATGCTTATATTTATTTTATAAATCATTAAAAATCTCAATTTAAACAAAGGATGTTACAAGCTTGTCTGTGTAAACAATCAAATCCTGAATAAGAAGAGTACTCTAAAGCTTCTTACCACCTAAACCTAAAGAAATAATTACATTTGAATTAACTAATGTGATTATGCTACAGCCAACTCTACCTAGAGTGAGTGATACCACATAGCTTACCTAGAGTGGGAGCTTGCCAGATTCAGAATGCTTACGGGTCATGACTATCTGCAAGCCCACTTATATAGAATAGGATTAGCAGCCTCAGATATTTGCCCTCTGTGCAACTATATGGAATCTCTACATCTTCGGAATTGTCTGTACTGGGAGGCTAGGAGGAGAGTGGCAGAAATGTCAAGATCTGTGGCATTGGATAAAGTAAAATAAGTAAGTGATTGTTCTACACAAGAAATAGTTCATAGAATAACCTTTAACATGGCCTTCAAATAAGTACACCTGGAACCTAAAACAATGAGGTTAAAGGGTCGAACGGACATACACCCCACCGTTAGTGCTACTCTCTAACAGAATCTGTTACAGATCACTGGCGCTGACTGGATCATAACGGCGGTGAGCACTAGGATAAGCGGATTAGAAACTTCGCGAGCAGTGATTGCCGTGTCAAGTCTGTGACAGTTTGTGTGTGTCTGTGAGTGAGTGATATATTGATCACGTTTTTCTTCCTGAATGTTTATGCATTGCATTGACAAGAACATTTATGAAACTATATATTTCAAGCTTCTTTTCAACGTATCATATTCATATGCTCATTGAGCATTGCTCACGAATTTCGTACTACGGCAGTAGAAAGAAAACGCAGCATTGTTGTGGATGTTGTTTCAGCTGATATCGGTGTGCAAAGCTCTTGGAAATGTAAATATTACGCTGATGGAAAGCCTCGAGCATTTAGTTTTATAAATTTTATTGCATTGACATATATGTACGTACTGGACAACAATAATTATGAATTGTAAATTCAATAATTATTCTTGTATTTGTATTTTGACTTATTTCTTTATTAATACACAAGAATATATATTGCGATATATATATATATATATATATATATATATATATATATATTGAATGGTATAAGAAGGTAGTGTTAACTTCTTATTTACCATATTACATATTGACAGGTTACTTTTACCATGCTTACAGTAGTGTTACACGCACGCACACACACACACACACACACACACACACACACACACACACACACACACACACACACACACACACACACACACACACACACACACATATATATATATATTGAATGATATAAGAAGGTAGTGTTAACTACTTATTTACCATATTACATATTGACAGGTTACTTTTACCATGCTTACAGTAGTGTTACACGCACGCACACACACACACACACACACACACACATATATATATATATATATATATATATATATATACAACTTCTAGCAAATTTGTTTAAAAGACCCACATATACGCTAACTTTAAAACAAATAAAAGTTTATTTGAACACCACACCGAAAGAGACACCAATAGAGGTTAATGTGTATACCACGGATAATATCCAGTCACCTAATAAAACATAGAATATATTATTTTTATATACCAAATTTGTTTGACTCAAAACTAGTCGCGGTTATTAGTAATAATTAAAATCTGCTTCTAAACTAATAAATCCACACCTAAACAAAAATTTTTATGCTATAAATATTCTAATTTTTTTTAAACCAACAAACGTTACAAAAAACGACATAATTTTCAGGGTCGTTTTATTATAAATAACCTAATTTTATCTCACAGTTCGGTACTGAATTTTCGCTTTTATTATAATTATTTGATTTTCGTTTTTACAGAATTCTTTGAGTGTTCGTTGTTTACACTATTCAGCAAAACAATACGCTTATGACCTACTTTAAAATTCAATTCCACTATTTAACCGTATGGTTATACTTATATGTTTTTTCAAATGTTTCTAAAATAAGAGCAAACCTTTGAATTTTTTTAAAACACTAAACAATGGTTGTATAAGTTTATACGGTTTATTTCCACTTTACGAAGTCCGCTCACACTTACTTCTCTCTTAATACCGCAAGAAATAAGTTATTGTAAATCTGGCCCCACATTCTTGGCTTTGCTCCTTCCTTAATAAACCGAGTTCGACGTCACACCTTCCCTCTTTTATTCCAGCGCCTTTTAATTAAAAACTAGTGAATCCTGTAGGCCCCAATACTACCCAAATACGTATTATTTTAAAGTTTTAATTCCCAAACCAAAAACGTAAACTAACGTATTTCAAAATAGTATAAGGTAAAATATTACATTTTTAATAAACTCTGTAACACTGAATGTAAGTAATAATTAGTAAATAATATTTGAATATTTATAAACACTTCAGAATACAACAGAATATTAGGTAATATTTTAAAATATTTCTATATGATATAAAAAGATAAGATTTTATCAAACAAAATTGTCAACAGATAAAATGATATTTTAAACAGTTTACATTAATGTTAGTCATTAGAAGAATCGTAAAACCTAAATGGTTTTTAAATAAATGAATATATTTTCTTCCAACCTTACAATAATTTTGTGTATAGTAAAAAATTCCTCCCCTTATTTCTTTTACATTTTCTTATTCCATACTTGAAAAAGATTTTATCGAATTAAATGAATTAGTTTGTTGAATTTATTGTTTAATAATAGTTAAAAGACCCTTCGGCATATAACGTCTTAGAAAATAATGTGATGCCATTGCTATCATAACATCTATGTACGGAAAATAATTTTATTATTTTAATTTTCATTTCAATTTTTAACAATTACGTTCCAAGGATTTAATTTTTATGATAAATGCTTCTTAGGCTTCATTTGTTTAAGTCAAACAAAATGTTCGCATTGCCTAAACGATTCGAAATTTGAAGTTGCTTTAGAAAATATTTACGTAACTCAAGTAAAAATTTATGCTTTAATTTGTAATTTGTAAGTAATTAAAAGTTTTTTTTCTTATGCTTCCAAGCTAGATTATTTCCTTGTTATTCTTCTCTAATAGGTTGGGTAGCGTGTGTGTATTAATAACTCAAGTCCCTTTAAATAGTACCTAGAAGAGAACAAAGATATCTTTTGTTCTACTTAAAGTGTTAACCTGTAATGTCTTTACAAATCGTTTACATCATAGAGAGATGAAGATCACTTGAAAGATTTTGTATTTTAGCAACTTTCAATTGGCTGAATGATTTTATAATAGAAATAAACTAACGGTAATCATATTGTACAATTTATACTGTTGTAATAAACAGTTTATTAATGAAAGCATCAGGTTTTAAGTAAATGAAATACACTTAGAATGTAAGCGTGAATCGCATTAATGCATCCTTCGAGCTAACTTTGTATACTGTTACTTTGTATCTAGAGTTTAATGGCAACAGCTTACATTAAATCCAGATTCGTCGAAGCATTCCGAGTCACTAGCAGTAATTGATCGGTCCTGACACACTTCACTTCATAAAGCAGGCCTAGGATAATCCGCTAAACGACGAAGTATCCATTTCAGACTTAAAACCCGACTTTCATAAGGCACAAGAACATAAAAACTGTAGCAGTGTATAAACTAAACTTTAAACAAATTTACAAATGTTAGCAAATTCGTTTTAATCGTGTACAATTTTCAATAAATCTCTTAACTTTGTATATTTATAGCTACGAGCTTTGTATGTGAATAGAAATGTTTTTAGAAATATAACAAAATATTTACACACTTATTAAATTATTTCGTAACAGACATCACTACTGTAGACATCACTACTGTAGACATCACTACTGTAGACATCACTACTGTAGACATCACTACTGTAGACATCACCACTGTAGACATCACTACTGTAGACATCACTAGCTGTAGACATCACTACTGTAGACATCACTACTGTAGACATCACTGCTGTAGACATCACTACTGTAGACATCACTACTGTAGACATCACTACTGTAGACATTACTACTGTAGACATCACTAGCTGTTCACGATTAATGAGTATTACACTACAATTTTAATGTTACTCAACTTCCATTTTCTTTCGGAAAGCCACCGGCAACGAAAAAACGTTCTTAGTAAAGGAACGGCGAAATTGTAAATTGGATCAGTGTTGTTTATTTCTAAAGAGCCAATAAACTCGTATTAAGCGTATATCCTACTTTGTTCAAATGCTGAATTTCATTTCCTGCTGAGCAGCAATTGGGTTTTCTCAGCAGAGGTTTACATGTCCATTTAAAAGATATTCGAAGACCTTAATCTTGTAACCCTGCTCGTCCTAAACCACAAACAGTTTTAATTATTTTATTCTGTTTCTAGCTTTGGTAATATACATTTTGAGACAATCTTGAACATCAAGGGATTTCCTATTTCCCCCTTCTCAGTTGCGACATTATGTCTTAGTCGATTTTATTACATTGACCTAAATGTCCTTTAAACAAGTCTCTTTCTTTGCCTTATGGTTTTTTAAATGTTATGTTACTTCGTATTACCAGCTTCCAAGGTTGGCCTCGATGGATCGATGTCTCCTACACACACTCTGCCAATGACCAGAAACAACTTTCTTTCAAGATTCTGTCCAGGGTACATTCCCGTCCTAGTTGCTTTATCAAGGGACTCCTTGTTGCTGCTGTTACAGGACATTTCAAAAGTATGTGCTCTAATGTTTCCTCTTCTTGCTTGCACACTCCACAGGTAGAGTCGTTAGTAATATGGAACCTTTTCA
>JBAIZL010000010.1:3482867-3530367 GCA_036971475.1 Prosapia bicincta
AAACACTATTTGTGTAGAAATATTATAAATAAATTACAATTAAATTTTGTTTGTATGTAGGTACGAGAATAATAAAATGTTTATAACTATAAAAAAAATTCTAAGAATAGTTAGTACTCTTTTGTAAGTTAGAGTTTGAAGTAGTACACTCACTGATAATGTCGACCTTGTCATTCAAATGCGTCTGAGTAAATAAATGACTATTTTTGTGAGTTTTGTGTAGCTGTTTTATTTGTTATGAAAAATGAGCTACGTATTATCACTATAGAGAATCAGATCTCGTTTCATATCTGACCCCTATTGTTATCCCTATAGATAGATCGATAGATCGATTCAATAAAGTAATTGATATTTATTCAATAGTTTAAAGTCCTTACGAAAATAATTAATTAAATTTAATTTTAAAAAGGTTTTAGTACATAAAGACCTTTGTGAAATCAAAAATTAATTATTTAAATTCTTCAAAACTAATTATGTTATAATTATCTTCCTTTAAACTCGTCAACTTAAACTTTTAATTTTCTCTGTAGCTATTGTCTTTTGTTTGGCTCAGAACTTCTGACATTGCAAAGCCGTGACGAAAGCCCCATTGGGAAAACATTGTTAGCAAGGGCGAGATGTTATTTCCTCATCTTATCCGTTGGGATTTTTGACTCTTAAAGCGACTTTCAAAGCTAAATTCTTTACAGGAGAATACCAGAGCAGCAGATAAGACAGTTTTATGAAGTTTATTCAAATGACGAACAAATCTGGTAATATTTTTAACTTTTCAAAGTTTATCTGAAAATTAATAAAATTTTAAAAAAACAGTAGAAGTAATGAAGGAGGTATTTTAATAATAATGTGTATTTCTAAATTCCTTCTATTAGTTAACAATCTACTTACTTGTTTATACATATATTTTAATAATTTATTCAATTTTTAATTGGATAATAAATACATTTAATTAATCCATTCAAGTTTAAATGATTTTTTTAAATTGAAGTTGATAACACTTAATATAAATACATCAAATATATTTTTAAAAATATTTCGCTTTTTTCTCTATATAATATTGTGATTCTGTCATATATATATTATTTGTAATAAATTGTAAAAAGTATTTAAAATAAAGATTTTCTGCGTTGATCTACGTAGGAAATTAGGTTATTTTTTGTTATTTTTTATGTCTTCTGTTGTGGTGGTTTATTTACATGCTCGAATATTGCACAGAAAATATATTATTATTAGGTTTTAATAGTTACTTATAACATTATTTATACTATTTAACCTCGCGAATGTTTGAATATCTAAATACGTGTTGAAATTCTAAAAATGTTTTAACGTTTTGTTTTAATTTTCTAATTTTTTATATTTTAATGTTATTATTATCAAGATTCTCTTATATAAATAAAGGATATTTAAACAATGAATATTAAAATATTAAATTCCGTGTACCTAAACAGAGCTTTAGAGCTTTTCTGCTTTTATTGGACTAGGTTAACAAAAAAATGTATTGTATTGAAATTGATTTGAAACACAATTAGATAATTTAACTGTTTGTCAGATGCAATAGTTTGTTGTATAAATGAATTAATTCCATCTTTGAAGTCCTTTGTGACTCAATGTCGGAAGAGCTATTCATATTAAAAAGTATTCGAATCTAAAGAATTCCACAATACTGAGCTATGTTTCATCCAACTCGGTATCATTTCCAGCTTGTAATATGTCAAGACGTCGTCAGGAGGAGAAAATCAAAGGGGGTGAAATGTTGAGAATTGACAAGAAATTATTTCCTTTTAATCGCTTAATTTGTATGTCCTGAAGTGAACGCCTTTTATTCCTTTTTGTCTCAGCAAATTTCTTTTAGTGCGAACATAGTATTGACATTCCCCTCCCACTCTCTCTTTCGTTAAATCTTTCATTTTCTCCCATCCCTTATCCAAACACTTGTAAAGCACTTCAACAGGTCCTCTTCAATTCCACACCAAGAACGTTTCTAATTCCTATTTGAGTTTGCATGTAAAGTCAGTAAACTACTTAGTTATTATGATGGCCTTTGAGTCCGTTTAAAAACACAATACATTCATGTTTATTTTTACCACAGAGGTTATGTTTGGCTTATTTCATATTTTTATAACTACAGAATTGTAGCAATTATTATAATTATTACTATTATATTATTATTAAAAGTGGTATATACACTCCCTTAAGCGAACGTTTTTTAGCAAATTTTATAAAATTCAGTATGGAAATTTACGACTGAAATATATCAAAAGGTAAACAAGTTATGTGATTATTATTGATTATTATTTGAGAAAATGATCATGCTTATACATCCCAGACAACGCATGTTCTCTAAGAATTCAGATGTACCAGGAATTTTAAAACTGACCATAATATCTTTTAAAATTTGTACCATACTGACGTACCTACGTTAATGTATTATTTCCATTAAATATTCCCGTACTTCTTTAAGCAAAACGTATATTTCTATTACGAATTACGACCTATTTTCAAATTTGTTTATCACAACTTTATGTAAGATGTAAAATGAACAACGATTTCAACAATTTTGGTTTTGTTCTATATTGATAAAGAATGTCTGAAATATGATTTTTAATAGCATAATAATAATAAATGGTTCGTTCAGTAATTCACGACCAAAAAGCAACACTTAATCATAACAAAACATATACCTTTGTTGATACCCTCTTATTATTTTTTTAAACTAATAAAAACCAATAATTAAATAATAAAAATATGGTACAACTCACAAATATACAAATGTTTATTTCAAACGCGTTTCAACGACTAATTTGTCGTCATCCTCAGTGAAAATACACAAATGAAATTAACTAATATATATATATATATATATATATATATATATATATATATATATATATATATTAAACATAACCTATAAAGTTTTAGCAAAAGTAAAAACAAAAGTTTTACTTTTTTTTACTTTTGCTAAAACATTATAGGTTATGTTTAATATATATATATATATATATATATTTCAGTTACTTTCATTTGTGTATTTTCACTGAGGATGACGACAAATTAGTCGTTGAAACGCGTTTGAAATAAAAAATTGTATATTTGTGAGTTGTACCATATTTTTATTATTTAATTATAACTTTCACTCACAAGCCAGCTCGATTATTATTTATATAATAAAAACCAAGTTTATATATTAATAATAAGCAACAATGTTTTTACTAAACAATCTGTATGTTCCATTACTTAAAGCAATTTTTTTAAAATATTTGCTCACTTATTCTACCTCCTTTTAAGTAATATCTGTCTATATTATGTCCTGACAGATAATATGAGAGTTGTGTCTATTACATAATAAGATATAAAGACAAAACACAAAATGGAATTATTTAATTTACAATGTCTAGATATTCTCTTATGAGTAAATAATACACCTAATAATGGTTGTCCAGCCACTGTATTAAAGTAAACTTTAAATACTGCATTTTTATCTACCATTTATTTATTAAAATATTTTAAAAAATATATATAATCCTACCCATTTAGGATTAGACACTAATAGTGCCAATTAACCGGTCTCCAGGTCGTCCGACTTACCTAATTAAGAAACTATACAGTGACCTTATAAATTAAGAAATTACAAATTTTAGTAGACTTAAAAGTTACAAATTTGAAGTGAGAATTATAAGGAATTGAAGCTTTATTAGTTTTTAAAATTTACAAGATTAATCCGTCTACAGTTTTGTTTTATTTCTTTTAGTGATATGGAAAATCCTGAATTCAGTTTATTTGCAGTCGTAAGAGCCTTGACTAAATGTCAAGTTTCACCGATTGTCGAAAATTGTTAGAATTAAATACCTGGCCAACTCCTTAATATTGGGAGAAAATGATTAATATTCTAAAATCAAGTTGATAATGTGATAAAAACTTTAAAATGAAATTTATATTCTTATTTAATAAGAATGAAGGTTTACATTTTCTGTTGATAATATTTATTAATTTTCTAAATTTATATTGAAGTTGGAACACTATTTCAGACTAGAGGATACACAAAACCTACTGCTAAAGATTCTGTAGTATAAATAGGTAAAGGTTAGTAAATGTTTGGTAAACGACTTTTCAAATCTCTTTTACAGCTAAAGGTGAGAGTGACGTCATAATCAGAACCTGATACTTTGACATGATACTCAAATATAATCCCCCAGTTTGGGAAAGAACGAGTGGCGAAATATTATCTCGTAACAATAAACTTTGGTTTTACATACACTCAATATTCAGCGAGAATACAAACCCTTCATAGTAAAGGACGAGTGAAAGGAAACAATAAACAAAATGAAGCTCAACATACAACTTTTGCCATTTACGTTACTTAACAATTTGAACTTATTGCTAGTGACTGTGACACTATTACTGGTAAAAACACTGCCAGAGATATGAATCCGAAAGTAATTTATTGATAAAGATAACTGGAGAGCCTTAAAATGCTTTCCATGTCGTTACTTTCGCAGCAACAACCATTGCAACCTATATCTTCAGTCAAATAGATCCGTCTAATAATCAAAAGTTCTATTTAATAGCCTGAAACACATCATGGTTTCATCATTTTCAAATTATTAAAATTTGTTCTATAATAAAATAGCTATACATATAATTAAGGGAATATAATTACGCTAATTACTAGGCGTGGACTTTCTCTACTCAAAATATCTCTTCACTATAACTTAAGCATGTTTCATGCAATTAGATTAATGGACAACAATGGAATTCGGAAAGGCTCGCCTACGGGCAAAGATAGGCAGTTTTTGCTTTTAAATAATCATTATATATTTAAAAAATTCTCTATTTACCATTTCTTAAGTTGGTTTTAATCGAATTTCTTAGCTAATTTTGTCTAAATAACAAAACATAAATATTTCAGAATCACCTTTTTTCGAAAATTGGAACTACCTTGTAGGAAATATTTGGGATGATCACACACACACACACACACACACGCACACACACACACACACACACACACACACACACACACACGCACACACACACACACACACACACACACAATCACACACACACACACACACACACACACACACACACACACACACACGCACACACGCACACACACACACACACACACACACACACACACACACACACGCACACACACACACACACACACACACAATCACACACACACACACACACACACACACACACACACACACACACACACACACACACACACACACACACACACACACACACACACACACACACACACACACACACACACACACACACACACACACACACACACACATACACACACACACACATACTTACACAAACATATTAAAAAAATAATAAATATATATATATATATATATATATATATATAAAATACGTTTTCTTGTTTAATAATTTAAAACAACACAGGTTATTCAAATACAAGAATATTTATTATTTTATATCCAAAGCTTTTCGTTGGCAAACAGTACCAACATCATCATTTGGATGATGTTGGTACTGTTTGCCAACGAAAAGCTTTGGATATAAAATAATAAATATTCTTGTATTTGAATAACCTGTGTTGTTTTAATATATATATATATATATATATATATATATATATATATATATATAGAGAGAGAGAGAGAGAGAGAGAGAGAGACAGACAGACAGAGAAAGAGAGAGAGAGAGAAAGACAGACAGACAGAGAGATAAAGAGAGAGAAAGAGAAAGAGGCAAACAGAGGACAGACAGACAAAGAGATAGAGAGAGAGAGAGACAGACAAACAGACAGACAGAGAGAGAGAGAGAGAGGAAGGAAGGGACAAGTGAAATTCTGTAAAGGTTTGTAAAAGGTAGTTAAAAATAAAAACAAAGCAAGGTTCAGAAAAGGATAATGAGTTTTACATTAATTTTTAAAATACAGACCAATGCTATACTTTGAATCATCAAATTTTAAAAAAATCATTTATAGATACGAGAGAAATAACTCTCAAGTTATTATAAGGAGATAAGCCCTAATTTTGACATATAAACTACCTCATCAAAATATGTTAGGCTTCCACCTGTTTATTAAGTAAAACCACAAAATTGAAATCTCGTTTGCTTCCTTTTAGAGAACACAAAATTAAATTTACAATATGAATAAGTTTCCATAAATTTAAAAGAAGATGGTACATTCGCAATTGAAATGAAATATTTCAATTTTAAAATATCCATTTACGTTTTAAAATACAGTCCTGTTTAAAACCTTTGTTTTTTCAATTGTAACTTACTTCGATTTTTATTCACTTTAGAAAATTAATATTTTTATGAATTCTTTATTGATTTAATATAACTAAAAAAATATTCTAATTTCCGTATCACTTGAAATTTAAAGTGGCGGATACTCACAGGTATGTTAAAACATAAGTATTAATAATATTTTTTTATAAATGTCTTTCATGTTGTCATGTCTCATAAATACAAATACCGATTTCATAATGGAGTCAATTTTATTTACTGTGATAATCTCTAATGTGCTACCTTGCTCAAACAATTGATTTATTTTTAATAACAATATCTAAACAAATAAAACTAAACAAATGTTTTACTTCATTTCATGACATTAGAATAACACTAGCATGATGTAAATGTTTTATTGCCGCGAAGATTAAGGGATGAAAGCTTAAGGGTCGCTGGTATCGCCTCATATCAACTAAACTTTATTTTCTGTTTAAGTGGGCTGCAACATTTTTGAGAGCTTTGACGTCGTGACCAGAAGACACGATACGATTTAAGTACCATCCCATCAACACTAAGTGCAGACAATGCAAAGTTTGTTTCAACATACCAAAATAAATAATAAAGTTTAGCAATAATAGTAACTAAAGCAAAGCTCATCCTAAAACCAGTTATATTTATCAATCGTTATAATATAACGTGGTTATAAGAGTACTCCAGTAAAAAAACGCATAAAATACGTTTAAAGTCATAAATAAAATAATTTTAATTAAATCATTATATAAATTTATGTTTAATTCATTTGTTTTTCTATTATATTTCCTACAAACAATGTTTATTTCGTTTGAAACGAAAAAGCTCTAAGCGATGATTACATACAAATATCTAAATTATTAAAACCTAAAAAAATAAATGGAAAGTATTTCAGGAGAAGCAAAAGGGGTGGCAAGTGGAAGGATAGTTTGCATATAGCACGCTCCGATTATTATACAACATCAACAAATCCCTACATTGTTGTTTTTGTATCCAGCGGTGGAATTCCTAGTGGAACAAGGAGGTTAATGCGTTCCACGGAAACCTCCAATGTATAAACTTTGATTATTTTCATTCATCATGTGTAAACGAATTAGTTCTTTGATATGTAAGCAGAGGTTCTTTGGAATAAATAGAAATAATTCGTTTTACGGGCACTCACGCACTCATACACACACACGCACACACACACATTGGCGAGCTCAGAGGGAGAGAGAGACTTTTAAGTAAAAGTAAGTTTAATATTGACCAATAGGTCATTAAACTTATTATTTATAAATTATAATAATAATGATGTTTTCTGGGTTTTTGTTAAAATAACATATTTCGGTAGAATTATCTAACGAAATAACTCCTTATAATATCAGTTGCCCAGGATAAAATCTAACAACTATTTAAAGTCGTATGTCACGAATAAAATCTAACAACTATTCAAAGTCGTATGTCACGAATAAAATCTAACAACTATTTAAAGTCGTATGTCACGAATAAAATCTAACAACTATTTAAAGCCGTATGTCACGAATAAAATCTAACAACTATTTAAAGCCGTATGTCACGAATAAAATCTAACAACTATTTAAAGCCGTATGTCACGAATAAAATCTAACAACTATTTAAAGTCGTATGTCACGAATAAATCTAACAACTTTTCAAAGCCGTATGTCACGAATAAAATCTAACAACTATTTAAAGCCGTATGTCACGAATAAAAGTACTAGTATTAAACCATAATGTCTAACCCGTGAAACTGAAAAAACATGCTAGTGAAACATTTCATAAAAAACCTGAAATAAAAAAAATTGAAATTCATATTTTCGAAGTATTTATACCTTTTCAATCCAATTAATTTATTATTTTGGTATTAATTCAAAAATTAAATTACTATTGTTTTTAAACTTATAATAAATTTGTTCTTGTAGCAAATATAAACATAATTTTAGATTATATAAACTTAAATTAGGATCCAATTAAACAATAGCTTGATGTGGCATTTATTGAAATTACTCCTGACTATAATTAACAAAAGAATTTCCAGAGATCTTGAACAACGCACAAACCGCAGTTTATTTGGAATCAGGAATGGTTTGGGGTTGGTTGGTGCCATAGTAATGTTATTCTCACATAATGTCACTCTGCAAAGGTGCCTAGACATCAATCAAATCATGAATATTTGTAACGAGAATGCTTGTACAAGTTACGTCACTAGTAACAAACTACTAGGGAAAAAAATGTGAAACCCGAAAATCTTTAAATTTGTTTTATTACGGCCATAAAGTGATAATTCAGATGTAGTAGAAAACCTGTGAATAAAATGAAATCAGAAGGGAACTGAGTCACTTCTCAATACTCTCGCTCATGTTTAAGGTCATGCTCTTTAATCTGTCCTCTGTTGGCATAATATGCGATATCTGAACTGTTTATAGAGGTTACATAGATACGAGGAGCCGTGATAAACTATAGGAGGTTCAATGACGATACGGGTTTCCTGATTGAAACTGCAAATGACAGTAAATAACCAACACTATTTCCCATTCATTGCTCCCGCACAGCTGGTTAATTTAAATTGCTTTGGGTTGATGCTAATGCCAGGAACGACTTTGAGTGTAAGAACGGGATTTACGAACGGCTGCTAGTTAAATTAATTGGACCTAGAATGTAGTGCAAGGATTTCAAATCGCTCTGGATGCAATACGTTCTAATGTGGAAAACACACTGAAACCAAATTATCTAATAGTTCCTGAGAGACTTAATACATACTGCCCTTGTGTTTCCCTCGTGTTTTTATAAATGCATGTTGCAGACAACAGTTAACAATTGAGTTTTATTTACATATTAGTAAAATCTATCGAAATATTAAATGTATCTGTGAAGCTATTATCAATGTATTTATAAAAGGCTACGTTAAATATAAAAAACAGGGATCAAAACCGTTTTCCACGTAATATTTTATTTCGATTTTATAAAACGCCCATTAGTAGAATATTTAATATAGGAGTAATGTGTTTTCAGAAACGTTTTTGCGATTTTATGTGTAAGATTTCCTGTTACGTTCACAGGAAGGGAGATTGTTCTTCATTACAGATTTTTCTCACTTTCAGAGACAAGTTCAAGGAGTAATTTAACGACATTTTTTTCAGAGTGCAGATGTAGTCAAAGTATATTACATTCCAACAAAGAAATTTCATATTTCATAAACAATGAAGAAAATATTCAGAAATGATTATTATACTGATCTTCACTTCTGTTAGGAATATTTGTATACATTTTCTACCTTAACTAAGATTACAGTATTCTGATTTGTTGACAACTTTCAGAATACCTCCCAACTCAAAACTTTAATGGTACTGTACCACTAAAACTTTGAGAATGGAGATATTCCGAAGCGTCAGCAAAGGAAGATATTGTAATAACTGTATGAAGCAACTGTGGCGTAATATTTATTTTTAAATAAATAAAACCTCTAAACCACAAATAACATTTGTTTAAACCTTATGTACATTTCGATTGCTCAGCAATAATCTTCAGAGGTATTTAAAAGATACAACTCTGAGTTGTAATTTTTAAATACCTATGAAGATGATTGCTGAGCAATCGAAATGTACATAAAGTTTAAATAAATGTTATTTGTGATTTAGAGGTTTTATTTATTTAAAAATAAGATATTGTAATGTTAATGAAAAAAGTACTTAAATGTATAGAGAACTCAGAACATAAAAACAATACTTTTTTAAACTGCTCACATATGTTCAATAAATAATTAAATTGAAATTGGTAAATATATAAAATTTAATATAATATAAAGAGTTGGTTCCTATACCATTTGAATAGTAATCAATTAACTACTTAAAGGCAAACACTGTCTAATTTTGAAATAAATTTTGATTTCGAAAATATTTTCATACATTTTATTGAAAACCAATGCTTATTACTTGTAACCATTTGATTTCTGTAGACACCTTTGCAAAATGATGTTTTTTTAAATAACTACAACTTATTTTAAAACTGTTTCGTTGTTCAATTAAAAACATGTGAAAATTAAGAAATGTTAACATCTTCTTATAAGAATGTTTTGTATATTGCAAATTAGACAATTTACCATGTAGCTATACCACGTAGATTTTTATAGACATGTATTATATAAAGGTGTGTACCATTTTATTTATTTTGTAAAGTCAAAATGAATTAAATGAGCCAACCTCGTCTCTAGTTATAGCCCAAACAGGAGTTTACTCACTGACGATACATTGGATTGGCACTGCCGACATACCTATATAACTTGTTAGTAATTTCTCTCTTTTTAAACTGACGTTTCTACATAAAAAGTAGACTATGTAATCATTGTATGGTAATGAACGTTTTTGAATAGCTAGCAACAATCAGTGACTAAATATTAGTCATTTTTACAAGAATGTCACCAGTAACAAGTGTTCGTTTTTTTATAACAATGAAAAATAATTGTTTATATTATTACACTAAAATACTTTAATAGATTAATGTTACTATATATATATATATATATATATATATATATATATATATAAATATATATATGTGTGTGTGTGTGTGTGTGTATGTATTATGTCTACGTAATTAAAAATAAATATCCATCAAGAAAGTTTACACATTTTATATTTACATCTAACATTTATATATATATATATATATATATATATATATATACGTATTCCGTGAAAGAAAACTTATCAGCATATATAAATAAATAAATATATATATATATATATATATATATATATATATATATATATATATAAAGAACTAAGTCAAAATACAAATACAAGAATTATAATTGAATTTACAATTCAAAGCTTTTTGTTGGTTAACAGTACCAACATCATCAGGAATATTGTAAATTCAATTACAATTCTTGTACTTGTATTTTGACTTAGTTCTTTATTAATACACAAGAATACATATTGCGATTTATATATATATATATATATATATATATATATATATATATATATATGTGTGTGTGTGTGTGTGTGTGTGTGTGTGTGTGTGTGTGTGTGTGTGTGTGTTTGTGTGTGTGTTTGTGTGTGTGTTTGTGTGTGTGTGTGTGTGTGTGTGTGTGTGTGGTGTGTGTTTGTGTGTGTGTTATTGTGTGTGTTGGTGTGTGTGTGTTTGTGTGTGTGTGTGTGTGTGTGTGTGTGTGTGTGTGTGTGTGTGTGTGTGTGTGTGTGTGTGTGTGTGTGTGTGTGTGTGTGTGTGTGTGTGTGTGTGTGTGTGTGTGTGTGTGTGTGTGTGTGTGTGTGTGTGTGTGTGTGTGTGTGGTGTGTGTGTGTGTGTGTGTGTGTGTTATGTATATATTTTTGTATTTATGCATGAATAATTTTTCAAAACTTTTTAAAATTAAAATAAAATCACAGCAATTCTGCAGGGCTATTTGATATATCTTATGCTATAATTCTATAGTTAAAATTCTATTATTAAGCCATTGTATTAGAACATGTCTGCTGATTTTCTTTGTAACTTTATTTTATACATTTATTTTACAACTAATGAGATCTTAAAGAAAATTAATTATATTTTTGGGGATGTTGGTAAATTTTGTAATAATCTAAATGATTAAACATAAATTATTGAAGATAATAAGAGCAATGTTTGTATGAATAATGAAACATTATTGCAGATGATGTTAAAGAAAGCTGGATATAAACAAAGTTATACTATATATAAATATATGGATTTTTGTGTGCGGTTTCAAATAAAAACACTTTAAACTCCTCATGTATTATAATATCTTTAACTGGATCAGGTGAGTGTTAAAGAGAGACATAGTATTTAAGCACTAAAAGTAAAGATTCTATAGTTTCACTCATAGCGTCATACACTTACACTTATTTTAGCACCATAACTCACAACTTTATTAACACCATACATGTTCAATATTACTTTTAGATCATTATTTCTGAAAACTATTTACACTCATTGCCCATAAAGAACAACTTGTTTATGTCCTACAAGACAAAGTGTATCTTGGAGGTCAAGAGTTCAAATGTTTCTAAAACGTTCATTGCTTCTTCGCGCTTGGCTTCAGCACGCAGGGCAATGGCTAATAATGTTTTATTACCTGTAAAGCCAGATGTGCCCACAATGTAATCGTGGCTGGCAATACTATCCGAGGTAAAACTTTGTTACCGCTCCTTTATAATGCAATATTGTACGACTTATATAGGTGATTGCTAAATTAAAATATTACGCTCTCTTGTGATTAGAATAAAATACATCATTACTCATACATCTAACACAAAACTACAAATCCTTTCCTCAACAAGAAAGGACCTCATTTCAACACAGTGGACGAAAAAGATATTTCAACACATATCGTACTAAATCATACACATTTTTAACAAGTTAGACTGTAGATTATCCGTCATTGAAACCTCTGCTTCCTAAATCGGCAACCTGTCAATGTGGCCATTCTAGAGCCTATAGAGATCGATTAGTAGTATCGAAAAATAAAGCCTCCGTACGTTTTTTTATTATATTTACGTTACTTTTAAGTTTCTCAAATAGCTATATTGTTTAGTGCAAACGAGTAACAGTATATCTCACTTGTATGTTTAGTTTACGTCAGTTTAATAAATTATATTTCTGTTATCATTCGAATTACCAATAAGTTATCAATATTTTTTTACAGATATATTACGCAGGTGTTTTTATTACAAACAGTATTCTTTCTAAACATTCACTAGAATTGTTTTCTCTGCAGTAGCCTGAGTAGTGGAACTAACTTGCGTTGCCCAAGGCATAGTTAAATGTATATTGAGATTCTATCTTGAAGCGGACGGAATGGAGCCTTCAGTACAATTCAATCGCTTTATCTTTGCGAAAACTCCGATATCAGTTTCCTGAAATACAATCGTTTACTTTCATAATTCGGATTTAGAATAATTTCAGGGAAACGCAGTCGTATTATCGTAATAATAAAATTCAATTTGGAAGAAAAAATTATATCGTGGAACGAAATACAATAAAAATAATTTAAACAAACTCTTATCGAAGCTTTTTTATCAAATATATTTGTTTTTAAAAAAAGTGCTCGATTTCAATTTAGAAAAATAAAAACCTACCTTATCGGTTATTGCCAAAAAAATTTAAAAAATGAGCATTTAAGGATTATAAATATATATATTTTTTTTGAGAAGACCATTGACTAAACATTAGGTCTATAAACAAAATGCGTGTAGTGTGTGTGTGTTAGTGAATTTTGTGTGTGAGTGTGTGAGTATGAGTTACACAGGTAACAGACGAGATAAGTTAGGGATATCCAACGTATATATATATATATATATATATATATATATATATATATATATATATATATATATATATATTCATACATACAGAAAGAAAGCTGCATCATAATAAAATATTGTCCAGAAATTATTTTTTAAAGTGGACATGTTATGGTGAACAACTTAGAGCATACGGTTAAGCTTATATGGTGAAACTAACCTTAGGTTTATAATAGTACTTTACCCGTATATTATTAACTAATAGAGATGGTACAAGAGTGAGGCGAAGGACGTATGAGCTTCTACGTAAAACTTACACGTAACACATATTATATGCTTACATGTAAAACTGAAAACATACTAGGATACCTTTACTCTAAAATGCAAAGAAAAACATATTTTAAACTTAAGAAATATCTATACTATTACAACACGCACACATCTGTACTAATATAATACACAGAAATCGATACATCATAACACATAAATATCGATATTATTTTATTACAAAAAGATGGTAGAATGCTATAATACAGGCCTATTTTTATATAAATAATCTACAAAACATCGTCATTATCATGATACAAACATAAATGTAATATTGTCGTAAATAGTTTGACAACATTGAGAATGTTATCGAGTTGCTGCAACCAAATTTCGTAAAGTGAGACAGATACTGCAGTATATAGTGGTTAAAGTGAACGGCTACACTTTATGTTGGCCACTACTCTTATATCGCTTCGTAACGACTTTAGCTCTGCAAGTCGCTCTAAGAGTCAACAGTCCCTAAGGATAAGATGAGGAAATAACATCTAGCCCTTGTTAACAACCTTTTCCCGATGGGATTTCTGTCACGGATTTTGCGTTGCCTAAATTTCTAATTTTAAGTGAAACAACCCAGAAAACCAAATCATTGCAAACAATACTTACGTAATACAAATTGTAAAAATGTACTCAGAAGAACACTCTTGTAATTAAATTTGCGGATATTTCAAAGAAATTATCCTTTTAAACCAAATGTAAAACAATATCATTTTGACATAACTTATACAGGGGAAAGAGAAATCATAGAAAGTCTGTAAACATCATGATTATACAACCATAAAAACGAAGTTTATTAGTAAACAACAAGTATACATTAAACAAGACACCTGCAATAACGCATAGTAAATATAACAATACCCAAGTTTCATTTACAATTGGATAAACTAAGAAATAAATAACACAAACGAACAAATATACAGGCATGTCAGTATTTAAAAATGAGAAACAAACTAATAATTCTCTTGGACAATCTACAATTTATGATACAAGATTTTCTAATTAGTCCAAATCTTACGTTTATCGTAAAAATTTTATTTAATATGAAACAAAACAATAATTAATCTACTTAAAGATAAGTCTGCTAAATGTACTTACATAACACAATTTAGGTTCTTACACTACTTGCCACTTGAAGATACCTCTTCTTTATTATTGACGTTTGTAGTAAAATGAAAACTACTGTTTATGTTCCACAGGTGAATATTAATTCTATGGAGCATTACTATACAATTTTCGTTCCTAAGAACGCCTTAAAGAAAAAATACAGATAACAAACTTCTCTTTTATGTCTATGAATATTTCCGTTTCACTATAACACCATTAAACTCAATCTTGGTTAAACTAGACGTTCTAATCCATTGACAAAAAAATGTCTTTTCTCTAGTGCACACTGAAATTATTTACATTTTCCCTTATATGTATTACAAATGTAAATTTTATGCAGGTGTGCTAGTTTTATATGTGTATCAAGATATATATATATATATATATATATATATATATATATATATATAAACAACATAGGTTATTTAAATACAAGAATATTTATTAATTTATATCCAAAGCTTTTCGTTGGTAAACAAAACAGTACCAATATCATCAGGAATCACTATATAAATAAATTTGTCTGTGTGTGTGTGGTTGTATGTATGTGTGTTTTGTGTGTATATGTGTGAGAGGAAGAGAGAGAGAGAGTGTGTGAGTGTGTGTGTCTGTCTGAGAGAGAGAGAGAGAGAGAGAGAGTGTGTGTGTGTGTATGTGTGAGAGAGCGAGAGAGAGAGAGTGTGTGTGTGTGAGAGAGAGAGAGCGTGAGTGAGAGAGAGATAGAGTGTGTGTGTGTGTGTGAGAGAGAGAGAGAGTGTGTGTGTGTGTGAAAGAGAGAGTGTGTGTGTGTGAGAGAGAGAGAGTGTGTGTGAGAGAGAGAGAGTATGTGTGTGTGTGAGTGTAAGAGAGAGAGAGAGAGTGTGTGTGTGAGAGAGAGAGAATGTGTATGTGTGTGGTGTGTGTGTGTGAGAGAGAGAGAGTGTGTGTGAGAGAGAGAGAGAGTGTGTGTGTGTGTGTGAAAGAGAGAGTGTGTGTGTGTGTGAGAGAGAGAGTGTGTGAGAGAGAGAGAGAGTATGTGTGTGTGTGAGTGTAAGAGAGAGAGAGAGAGTGTGTGTGTGAGAGAGAGAGAATGTGTATGTGTGTGGTGTGTGTGTGTGAGAGAGAGTGTGTGTGAGAGAGAGAGAGTGTGTGTGTGTGAGAGAGAGTGCGTTTGTGTGTGTGTTTGTGTGTGTGAGAGAGAGAAAGAGAGAGTGTGTGTGTGTTTTAATAAACGAAACCTACAACTTTGGAAAAGCTATGTTGTGGGCGGATTCTGAAACACATGCACTCGTGCATATGTGCACTGAGAGATAGGGAGTTATAGTTTGTAGTATTATCCTTTGTAGAACACTTTATACTGTCTATGAGCCTGTAACAAAATACCTTAGGAACTCAAATAATTTATTTTAAGTACGAATTCGTATTCAATGAGGTTTGTGTCCATTGAATTTATAGCTGTAAAAATTATATGTGAGTAATTGAGGAATATCTTACAACGGATGTGGGAAACAACTTCGATGTATACAAATGTTTCAGATGACTTCTATAATAGGTAGGCCAAGCAATAGCTTGTCAGTCAATAACGTACTGAGTCAGTAGTTTCACAGCTGTTCTAGTATTTCACAGCTGTTCCAGTATTTCACAGCTGTTCTAGTATTTCACAGCTGTTCATAAGCTAGCACTACCTAATATTAGTAACTGATTCTAAATGGTTTGTTGCTACTAATTTATGTTGCTTAAATGTTTCAATATCTGTTTTATTACATTGTTTGAATTGCTTTTCCTTATTATAGAACAGTTATGTTTTAAGAAATATTCTACAAAGAATGTATAAGGGATTATGTTAAATAATTTGAAATAATAATTAATTCTAATTTTATTATTGAAGTAAAGTAATTAATGTTTCATCCTTCATTAAAATCAATGAAGTGTTCTATTTGCATTCTTGTAGAGGTTACTTTAAGAATTCTAAATAGTTTGTAGTAAAATACATTTTATTTAGAGCATCATTATAACTCATTTAATTAAATGACGAAGTTGTTTATAAATATTACTATAAAATCATTACACTTTGCGCGTGAAAACGCTGGTTATAACGAGACTTGCTCTAAGACGAAACACCACGAGGCATAATCTCAGGAGACGCGAACCTAAGGGGACAAGGGAAATGTGCATGATTAATGGTGTAAGGGAAGTGTAGGAAAACGTTTTATAAAAACATTTCTGTCATTTATAAAACGAACAAGTACTTCTTTCAACAATCTAAAAACGCTATTCAATCTTTGTTGTAGTGGATTATTTTCACAATAAATGCGTTGATAAATCACAGGTTAACGCATTGTTTGGAAATCTATCAGATTCAAGAAGTTTGGTACTGCCCAAAATCTATATTTGCCAATTATTTATAACACACTGTTAATTGTTATAAATAACAAACAAACGTTGTAGTAAGTTTCTAGCTTTAATACGAGACAGTACTATAAACGCAGTAGCATTAAGTAACTAATTGGAAACCAACTACTTTGGAGACGACAAAAAACAAAATCCAATAATTTTCTTGTAGTCTTTGAAGCTGGTTGTTTTGTTACTGAAATATGCCTAGGGATTAAAAAACCTCTCTTTTCCTAAAAATTATTAAAAGCTCACATCCCTCTCTAGATATGCTGACAAAGGGTCTACTTAAGGGGAGCAACTATGTTCACACAATGCCCTAATCCATGACTATTAAAATAACCAAAGACTTGTATGTGTTACATTAGCACTGAATATTTCCCCGAACCTTACTATATTATCTTCTTAATATTAAGTAAGAGTTATCACATCAATATAGTTCCAAGAGTAGGTCTACATCTGCTCTATCACTTTGCACATTTTGATTCCCCCCTTGTGAACCATAAAATATGGTTTACATCCCCTCCATGATTCTACCTTTAGACTTTAAAAGTCACATTATCTGATCGACGTTAAAGTGCAAATTGTACTTTTATAATTCCAACTTTTATTTAATTATTAAAATAACTTTAACTTTTATTTGAACATTCAAAATGTGTTGTTTTATTTAACTTATTATTTTATTACATATGAAATGTTTTTAAAAAGAACCCCGATGATAGTTTTTCACTATGAACATATAATATATTGATTTAAGTACTAAATGTGTTTTTATCTGTAAAAAACCAAACCGTTAGTATTTTAATAATGTAAAAAAAACAAATATCTACCAATTGTGTAGACATCTATAGTTGTCAGTGAATATTCCTACTTTTATTATTAAAATACGGAAATATTACAAAAATAAAAAGAAAAAGATTAAATAATAAGCGAATAACAAAAATAAATTCGTTTTCTTCAATGTACACAATAGTAAGAACTATTCAAATATTCTTTTTTAAGTTTATAACAAAAACTAATCGGTAGGCCTAATAATATAAAAAAGATTCTACTTTTTTGTATTTAAAACTAAATTAGATAATTTGGTCAACTATTCAAATAACTTTAGAAGTATTTATTTGAGTACATTTTTCTGTAGATGCGTTTCGGAATGACTTCATTCTCAAAATCCAAATCATACTGTTTGTCCAAATCTTAAGTTAGTCTTTGTATACTCGTAGAGTACTGTTACCCACGCGGCCCCCACTACTTGCAGACCTATTGGTACACGCCTAGTCTCGACTTCTCGCTTTTAGTTACGAATAATTTCAAACTTTTAAAAATAACATCGGACATTTAAAAAGCGTCAACAAAGGAGAATTTTGTAAAGTTAGGAAAAGCAGAAAAATGTACTCAAATATTCCTAACAGAAACAAAGGTAAGTATATTAGGAATTTCAACTTTTGATGTATTAGTTTATTATGCATATATTATTTCTTGTATTTAGACAATATTGAGGATTAATTTTCTCAAAGTCAAAACTGTTTCAGAAAACAGTCTGAAACATTCTGTTCTAATGTTTATCTTAGGTGGAACAATATATGTAGGAACACAGAGTATAGTACCAGCTAACGTTTGTGTCGGTTGTTGATTTAAATAAAATGCTTGGCGCAGTTAATTGGAGTAACATTCTGCACATTATTTCTCCAGAACATTACATTTATTTCAGGCCTTCATTCCGCAACATTTAGTAAGATCCATTCTGGGTTTATTTGTAGCACGATTAACATAATTGACCGTGTTTCATAATTAAAACTAAGGTTTCATCGTTAGTTACTTCGATTAGTCGTGCAGTGAAACACAACTGTCCTTTATCACTCTACGTTGACTTTATTTCTAATTTATGTACCTATACCTTAATATTGAAATTACAACATGATAAAATAGCCGTAGGTAAGTCTTAAACCACAGCAGAATATTAATGACGCTTTACTTGAAACAGTGGCGTCAGGCGACTATTTACAGATATTTGTTTCATATTATGGGAACTCTGCAAAATGCTTGTGCTAATATGTGTTCAAATATTACGTATTAATAATTATATTAAATATATTATTTGTTAAAATAGTTTTAGGCTAATATATCGTTTGTTGAATCACGATTTTCCTGTTCTCTATAATTAAATAAAGATATAACAAAATATTTATAGAATTATTTTTTACTTTATACTCGTAAATTTAAAAGTTTTTACTCAAGTTTGAAAATACAATTGGTTTCTTTTGACGTTCCTTTATTTCTTGTTTCTTACAACTACTTATAATTCTACTTATTCTGCGCTTTTTTGTTCTCTTGATAAGGAAAAAAGAATTTATATTCCTCATTGTTCATCTATTTCTCGTCAGCATTTCATTAATGGTTACAAGGATTTTGTTAGTAACATAGGAATCCGATTGATGTTAGTTGTCCTTTTTGTAGATTCGGCAAAATTGTATTTAAAACAATAAATGAAACCCACATCCCATATTCTTATGCGGTTACATAAAATTTAACTCAGACATCTTTGAACGATTAATCTTTATAAAGAAATAATGATTTTATTATTTAATGATTCTTTTTATATTAACCATTTCTTTTCCTTAGATTTTTAGTTAAAATTTCACTTTCAAGTTTGTGGAAAATGGGGTAAATCTTTACATTTATTATTAAGTCTGATTAATTAATCCGGAAAATAAACACAGCCATATTCTATTTTACAAACAAATTCCTTAGAAATAATAATTACATTCCTAAATATTGACGATCGAAATCAAATGTTTAAAATGAAAAAGTAGTCAAGATTGATAAGTAAACAAGGATTATTGAGTTTTTTCCTAATCTGGAATTTCACATCAAAACAAATTTTCATATCTTTTCAAGATAAAATATTCCAAAATATATTTGGCATCATGTTTATTTACCCAAAAAGCTTCATTGACGCTTACAATTTACGTTTAAAATTACAAAATATATATAATTTGATGAATCTATGTGAAAGGTTTGTCTACACTTCAGCAAATGTTTTATTATTGAGAAAATATTTGTTAAATTTTAATTTTTTTAACCTTAATACGGAACATATCATTTCGTAATTAATTAGGAGCTTAAAAATACCATAGGTAAAATAAATATAATTTAGAAAATACCGTTGGTGAAAATTTTAAAAATTATTCTCGTTCTCTCATTAAATACACATGTTTACTCTACTTTAGGTAAAAACATTTATATTTTAACAATACAGTAGGTTAGGTATTTCAAAAATTCATAAAACAAGGTCGACGCTTAAAGGTTTACATTTATATCGTCATGCATTAGTGTATACTGTTTTTGTATGTTTAGTTTAATGGCTATTCTAATTAGAACGTTCATAAAGTCTACTTTGAAGTTTATTTGATTGTTAGCTCCGTCAGTTTGGCTACCTAATTGTAAACTAGTATGTTTTCCATACATACGTAAAATTCACTTTCTTATGTATATAATCCATATGTTTTATAATAAGGAGTAAAATTTTACAAAATTTACTACAACTCTATATTTTATTTTTACAATTGCTCTTTAAATATAAAACTGAAGTTTTAATACTAAACAAAAATACATTTTATTTGTCCCGATTAATATTAAATTCAGTACAATATTAACGCCTTACATTGTTGTTGTTATTATTTTCAAATATAATTGGCATCATTTTCATCGGTGACGTAATTAAAAGTAATAAGTTGTAAATTAGCATGCATTGCAACGGACATGTTTATCGCTGAGATGTCAGCCCCAGGATACAAAATTAGTTAGGTAGGGTAACAGATATTGATTGTAGCAATGCAGGCGAGATTCTTTCTCTCTGATTAACAGTTCGAGAAAAGTAAAATAGTGAGAGCTTTCAAACTCTCCAAGTGCCTGAATGTTTTGTATAAGTTAATAAAACTTTTGATACATGTAATAATGTCATATATTGCATAAATAAGTTTGTCCTTTTTGTTAAACGCTTTTAAAATAAAACAATGGAAAGTGTTTTTTAAACGCTGGTAATGTTCCAAAACGTCATACAGACACACGTTCAACACAATTTCCAACAGGTTTTATGACTCTAAATAACATCAAAGAATATCCTTATACAATTTATAAATGTTACATAAAGTTGTAATTCAAATTATTCATATCGTGTTCAAACCTCCTTATTCAATTACAGAATTAAAACAGTTCAATCCTAAAAATGTGGTACTTCTTTTTCTAATACTGTTAATGCTATGTTTTACAACTATACAACCTATCATTATAAATATCATCAATTTTAATGTTAGTTCAGTAAACAATATGAAACAATTTGGTCTTGAAACAACAAAATGTTTGAATAAACTCAATTTTAATGTTAGTCCAATAAACAATATGAAACAATTCTCTCTTGAAACAACAAAGTGTTTGAAGTCTTTTTTCAATACTGTTAAAGATATATTTTACAATTATTCAATCCATTATTATAAATATACTCAATCTTAAAGTTATTCCAGTAAAATAAATGAAACAATTTGCTCTTAAAACAACATTTTTGAAGTCTTTTTACGAAATAAAATCACGTGGAAATCAAAGACAAAATCGAATTCAGTAAATTAAAACAATATCATGTACACTCTAATTATAAACGATTACGCGAAGGGTAGAAATGTTTGCTGTTAATGTAATGTAGGAAAGTGGTAATACAAACACTAAGGACGTAAAAGCTAGTGACATTTCAGTATCTATACAGTGACTCAATATTTTATCTTTCCACGTAGTTTTACAGATTTATACCCTTCATACGATGGCTCCTCATATAAGCCGATTGGACGGTGGTTAACAGGGTGAGAAAAGCCGGGATAAATTTTAAATATCATGGTTTATTAAAATTGCAGAACAGTATCTATAAAAGACGAAATAG
Source organism: Prosapia bicincta (assembly GCA_036971475.1). NCBI lineage: Eukaryota > Metazoa > Arthropoda > Insecta > Hemiptera > Cercopidae > Prosapia > Prosapia bicincta. The sequence goes on from JBAIZL010000010.1 coordinate 3,505,107, forward strand.
CTATAAGAGCTCAAGTGCCCTTTCAACGGAAACAACAGAAAATCGGATTACCCATCATAAACCGTATCATTTTATCCCCGGAGTCGTAGACAGAAAAGTAAAGAAAAATTAATATTTCCGCTAACATACTTATTTGGTACACAAAGGCACTAGCACTTCGATTGCTCTTACATTCAAGAGATAATTTTAATCAAAATAATTTAAAGATTGTTTTTCCTAAATGTTTACTTGTATTAGAGGCATTTTCATCCAAATATTGCGGTAAACATTTAAATGTTTCCAAGTATCATAAAATAAAAGAAATATTTACAAATACAGCATTATAGCTCATCGTATTAAAATGAATATAAATCAATATTTACATCTACATGTTAACTTAATTAGTATGTAGTAAAAAAAAACTTTTTATCAGGTTTCTATTTGAAAAATATGAAAGTAAATTAGACGATATTTTCAAAACCTTGTTCAAGACAATCATGACTAACAAAACGTCGAATTTATCCCAAACTAGCTTTTTCTTTATTAACTATCTATCGATTTCGTTATCGATACTAAAACCTTACAATGACGGCAACATCCTTTTGGCTTCAGTCGCAAGACTAGACACAATGATATTACACAATTCACTCAGTTTTGTTGATTCTAAATACAGCTAAAAAGTTATACAGTGTCTATCTCGAAACATATTCTAATGTAGACAATTTACAATATTTAGTTGCATAGATTATATAGAAATATAATTAAATAGAAATATTTACTGACTTTAAGTAAGAAAAAGCGCTTTAAATAAGTTAAATTAGTTGTTATACAACCCCATCAAATACAACAGTATAACAAAAATATATTAAGCAAAGAAATATTCTACCGAATTAGTGAAGTAGAATTGTTTTCAGTTCTGTTTTTGTACAATGATAATTCTTATCTCTGAAAGTAGGGTAAACAGTACGTGGCCTCTTTGCAGCACAGGCCGAAGATGTTTCAACTCATCTCATTCCATTAGGAATATTATTTTGTAAAGTGTGTAAATTACATTATATTTATGTATAAAAACTTAAAATAAGTCCCCAACAATAACATATTTTATTTATGATTATGTTACCAAGATTATTTCAATACTAAATACATACATACATATATATTAAAACAACATGATGTTGGTACTGTTTACCAACGAAAATCTTTGAATATAAATTAATAAATATTCTTGTATTTGATTAACCTATGTTTTTTTAAATTATTAAACAAGAAAACCTATTTTATATATATTATATTATATTAAATATGGTGATATGTTTTCTTGTAATATATTAAATAAATAAAAATATTTCAAAAACAAGAATACTTTTATTTTATATAATAATCAAAGCTTTTCGCCGTTATAATAGTACCAGCATCTTCAGGAAAATAATTATCTAACAAAATTGTTGTAAGAATTTAAATTGAGACTTTAACAACCTAAATGAATGTTTACTATTGTGGGTAAATTAAATTTGAACGTATCGTGTTCACGCTCTAAAACATTGCAAGTATTTTATAAATACCAGTCTTTTTGTTAGATACAATATCTTTTTGCGCACTTGTGTACGTGTATGTATATATATATATATATATATATATATATATATATATATATATATATATATATATATGTGTGTGTGTGTGTGTGTGTGTGTGTGTGTGTGTGTGTGTGTGTGTGTGTGTGTGTGTGTGTGTGTGTGTGTGTGTGTGTGTGTGTGTGTGTGTGTGTGTGTGTGTGTGTGTGTGTGTGTGTGTGTGTGTGAGTGTGTGTGTGTGTGTGTGTGTGTGTGTGTGTGTGAGTGTGTGTTTGTGTGCGTGTGTGTAGACTTTTTAATGCCACCCTATATTTTCATATATACAAGTAACTATTTTTTTAATAAATCTCTTCCAAAGTAATGAAATAAAAATTGAGTTTTATCGTTAAAGGTTATTAATTTAAAACCATTTTCCTTGTGCTATTAAAGAATTTACGAGAAATCGCGTCCAGTTCATTTATCCATTTTCTGTTTTATTGTTTCCTCTTACTTATCCCTTAAGTTAAGGGTCTTGTGTTTATAGTGCACATGAAGGGTTATATAAAATCTAAGCTCTAAACGTCAGACCTTTACGTGACGACCCTCCCCGCCAATCTCTCACGTCTCTACGTGAGATGTTGTATTTAAGTATCGCATTTACCCTACATTACAATGAATAAATTTCCATTCATTCTTCTACTTTCAACAACAAAAAATCTTGTTCAATTCTCAATTTAAATTATTATAGTATGTTTAACCTTAAAATAACAGTTTTGATAATTTTAAAAAACTAATAAATAATAAATTGAGTAATGTTTTAACTATTTATAAAATAAAACAAAAACATTTTTTTTTATTGTGAAAAACAAAAGTTAAAGTTGAAGCAGTTTGTAAAAGGTTTTGCCTTTATATTTAAAGAACCGGATTTATAGAGTTCTAAGTCGACTTCTGATATAAACCGTCATTGCTCCCTGTCTTCTATAACTTTCCAGGTGTTTCTCGCAATTTCATCTCCTTATCGATACCCTCTCTCCAGCTTTGTTTGGCCTTCCTCTCCTTCTTCCTCCCTGTGTTGATAAGCTTAAGATTTGTTTCGGCAGCCTATCATCCGCCATTCGCTGCACATGGCCATACAAAATGGGTCTATTGACTTAAATGTATCCCTTATATTACGTGCATTACTATTCTAAACCTTGTATTTCTAACCGTACCTCTTCTTTACCACCTCTCCTTCACAAATCCATCCATGTTGCGGTCAACATCCTTTCAATGGCATCCTTCATTTTCCGTATTGTAAAATACTCCACATGAATTCATTATAGATATTTGTCATATTTTTTTATAAGATTCACCCATCCCGGAGTAACCCATTCATTATCACAAAAGTTCTCCTTCCTTGGAGGCTCTTCACTGTGAAGCAGTGTTCTTTTTCGATTAACCCCAATTGTCTATATTTTTCAGAAATGCAAATTCCTCCATCGCTGTCGAAAACAATATCTTGTTGTAAGCTACCCCTCCTACCAACATTTTTAATTTTCTTATTTATTTCCATATTCCATTTGCGATATTCCTCCACTAACTGAACCTTATATTTTACATCTTCGTGATCCTGGTCAACACAATCTAGAAAACTACCCAAGAAATCGTAAAGAACGAGCCGTCCTTGTTCAAGAAACTTCCCCTTCCTTCACACTTCTCCCATTTATTTAGAGCTTGTTCTAAGTCTATTTTAAAGAACGTCGATGTTAGACAATATCTTGGTTAACGTCTCTAATAACTTGAAACCTGGATGGTAATTTGCTTTTTATATTTAATTTTCCAGGTTGTCCTTATACAGTTTATACACAGCCCTTATAATAATTTAGTTTAAACTAATTATTTCCGATTAAAATATGTACTACTAAAAGAAGTAACAAACTGCAAATATTAAATGTTGTTTGTGCCTCCTACTTACCAACATACAAATACATGTAACAACTTTGTTCAGTGTAAACAGCAATGATTTGTTTCCAATAAAGCAAGGAAGTAAAATGAGCCAAGTTACTGGAAACAGATTGTAAAGACGTTTGAACGAATTCAGCTCTAAAAGTTCGCCATTGGAAAATTAATATCTCACTGAGAGAATAAAATCTATAACTGTATGAAATGAAAACGTCAAGTGCCCTTTAGCGACAATATTGCTTTCCATTTATTAAATTATTTTGTCGCTAGTTTTGTTTCTTACGTTTATTAATAAGAATATATTTAAAAAATTACTTACTTCTTTTATGTTTACTTACATTCTATTATACTATAAAAATAAAGCTTATTAAAACTGTACAATGATTTCAGGACATTTTTTAAAACTTTTTTTCTCATTTCTTTGCAATTGTAGACATTTGTGACTTTATTTTTTCTCAAGATTTCAAATTAGGCAGTATTGGTTGAAAATGCTTAATCTTAAATTTCATTTTATTACCAATTGGAATTTCCTTTCCAAACTCCATCATTTAAAGAATAAATCAATTCTGTAAATTAATGTTTGGAAAACAACTTTTATTTCTACACTGAGATTAAGTGTAAGAAAACTGTTAATTTTTTGATAAAAAAGTTCGATGATATTCAGGCCCACCCAAAAAGACTTCGGGTCCCTGGGTAAACATACGTCCGGACCCCTTCGTTATTTAAAACATAGCCTATACATTTAAACAACCTTTTATTTAGCATGGTATAAATAAATTATTGTTACGTTAATGTAGAATACAAATAAACCCACATTTGTTGTGAAGTGAAGTAATGTAATTATTTTACAACCTGCATAATGTTGCTAAAGTACTGAAATAAATACAACATTAAACTAGTCGTTCAGCAATCACTTTTCTAGATATTTTGTTTACAAAGTCTTCAATGATACGACTAAAATAGACATTTCGAGAAAGATCAGCTTCCATTGCAAGAGTTGTTATTCCAGATATCAGTTGGTTTTATTTCTCTTACGGAACTCGCTAATAGAGTAATTAATTTCTGCAAGTAAAGAAACACCGACCCCCGCCAGGCCCCTTCGGATCCCGGTACCTGGGCAGTTGCCCCTTTACCCCTTCTGCGTGGGCCTGATGATGTTTTTTGGCACACCTTGAATTTTTGACAACTATTATCACTATGTAGCTCTTATTATTTTCACACTTTTACTCGGTTTCTTTTTTCCATTACCTTCGTAAACTTTATTTGGTCAATAAGTTTTAATACAGGTTTTTTTAAAATCTATTGGGAAATACATATTTTATGTTTTATAAAATCAAAACCAATCTACTTTTTATTGTTCAATAATTATTGTATTGGGCATTTTGTTTACGTGCTATGGCTAACTTCGTCAAATTAACATTACGTAACGCGTTTCGGAGATCCTACATCTTTCATAGCGTTGAAAACACAGATACCAAACATCTCCTAAACCGGTTACGTAATGGTACATTTACGTATCTAGTTACGGCAGATATACATTACCAGATGAACGACATACTCAAGAGATAGTTCAAGTTAAAACTTTCAAAAAATGTTTACTTTTTTAAATATACTGGTTGCATAAATTTAATTTTATATTTGCTACATATATATACTAGATTATAGTGATATATAGATTTTAAAGATAAACCAGGATTTGATAAATGCAGTATGTTAGTTCTTATTCTCATTGTTCATAACCTCTTTGCTGTTTCGCAACACAATAAATCTGCAACGAACTCAACTCGCGGTTAGTCGTATATTACGGTTGAGGATGCAACAGATACAAACTATAAGTGATCTAAAAGAGCATTTCAACTAGCCTTGAAACGGATAGTTTTTTTCATAAAAGACCTGTGACATTCATCGGTCACCATGCTGTTTGGCGTGGAACAAATAATTATATTTTCATTATGACAAATGTAACAACTAAAAATCTAAATTAATATAACAATTTAATTAGGACTAATCTATTTTAAAGTAAATACTTAATTTTTTTAGGCATGACGGTATGTTAAACGGCAGTAAAATTACCTCATCCATTACGAGAAGTGCTTTATAGTTTATAAAAAATAAGTGATTAAATACGACCTTGTACCACAGCTGGTTTTATGATATAGGTTAAGTTGCACAACAGCTGTTTTAACATTTAGGCTATGTTACTTTATTTGTTCTACATTATTAAAATTGTATCATGCAATATGTTTATTAAATTAATGAACTGATAATTTATGTTTAAATAAATCTTAGTAAACCTAATTAAATATAATGATAACGGGATATACATGAAACGTTTAACCCTTTTTCAGAACATATTTTAATTAAATTTAATAAATACAATTTGTATTCAGTGCATTTTGCAACATGTAATAAAAGCATTCTACTAACTACTTATGAAGTAAATATTATTATTACAATAGTTTAAATGAAAATTATTTAAACGCATCTGATACTATTTAAGAGTTGAAATCAAATAAATTCGTGATATGAAATTTTTATTCTGTAAATCTTTCTATAAAACTGATTCTTTTATTACAACTAAATTATCTAAATTCTACCATAACCTCTAACATTTCTTGAAATGAAGAAGTGACATGTGTCGGCCAGTCCTACTGAAGTGCGCATTGTTTGTTTCTATTTTTAAACCAATATGACTTGTAAGAAGGACGAGAAAAGAATATAAATATAAGTGAGGGAAATATAGGGTTTTATAGAAAATTCTCACGGTATAGCAAGTAGTTTTCACGTGAGAATGTTGGTAAACCTGAAGTAGGCCTATTCTCTAACAAGGTTATAAGGATTTGTTTACTTGTTACACTATTTGACAAGAAGAAAACTACATATATACCATTGGGTAAACGTAAGAAAGAGATATAATAATTCCTTGATATACAGTAGTAGAAAATCATGTTATCGCGTTGGCAGTGCATACCTGAAGTAAATAAAGATGAACAATAGAGACGTTTCCCTACACTATACCTATAGGTGAGTATAGATAAAATATTTTCTGTGATTTATTAATATCTTTTAAGTTTAGGTCACCATTTTACATTCAGGAGCCTACATAGACACATAATATCTAAAACATTGATATTAGTTCCAAGATTTTCCTATTTAACACAAAGTATACTACAATGAAAATATTGGAAAGAACCCCTATACCACAAAAATAATAAACAAAAACAAATAAAACAAGTTACTTAAGAATACACCCTTATGTACATTTCGATGACCATATCATCATCATCAGAGTGTCTTATTACAAAATTACAATCTAGCAAACAAGAAGTTACAAACTAGAGTGATCAATGAACTAGGTAGTTTTAGAACTGTACTAAAATAGATATCTTTCGTTTATAAAATACATTACAAACGCCTATAAAACGTCGTTAATTTATTTTGAAACAAAATAATTCCCCTAAGTATCAGTATTGTACAATTTTAACCAACCAATACACTTTTTATAGTGCATTTTTTTATACATTTTATTTATCATAGAAATAGAAAACGGAAAAATATTTTAACAGCATTCTTTTATACTCTTAGCACAGGCAGCTTATCTCTACAGTGGGTGCAAGAGACGATAAAAAGGGATGTAAAAATATTGGATATAAAGGCAGACAGGTATAACAATGCTGCACCTGCAATAAAACGTTTAGATTGAAAATAAACTTTGATGGATTTATATATTATTAGAATAGTTGAGGATAATTCGCCTCAAAATAATAATTAAAAGCAGTAATTTTTCAAACCTAATCAAACACTTTGTCTGGTGAAGAAATGTAAGAAGCGACAATAAAATATGATATATATACACTTACTTGATATATATGAATATATACACTTACTTAGAGATCATAAGTTTCTCTATTGTTTACATCGGTTTATGTATTAAAAATGAATATGATTTCCATTCTGTTTTTTTTGTATGTATGTAAGATACAATAGTTAATTCATAAAAATATATTTTCATAAATGTTTTTAAGTGTTAATAGTGAACGTGCAGCAAAGAAGTATTAATGTAATGCTTTATATTACTGTACAAATTTACTATCTTAGCAACTTTACTGTGAGATACAAACTTTATTGTGAGGTGGGGAAATTCGTTCTATAGAAAATACAGATTTGTTTTATTATAAAAGTTAATTTAAAATTTGTAATAATTTACAATAAAACTAGTTTTTTTTCTAAATTCCTAAAAAAATAATGTATTTTCATGAAAATATGTATTTTTTGTATGAAAAGAAATGTACCCAAAGAAAATATGATTTTATAATTTGTTTTTTTTTTTTTAAATACGGAGAATAAGAAACACATAGACTTTTGAATTTTATTGGTAGGAAATTTGAAAATAATATGTTTACTCAACATTTTCCAAAAATAGGTTCCAAGGCATACATTTCTTAAGAAATGAATTCTAAATTCGTGAAACATAATCTTTAGTATAAAATATGTAGTTTATATAAAGTTGAAATTATATATAACCATTAAACTAAACTTTATATACAAAGTTAAAATGCCTAAATATGGGCAATCGTCTCTTCTTTCACAATATAGTCTATAGTAATCATTGAACATCATATTTCAGCTACTCGTTATAAGGCAATCAAAGGTTGTTAATAAATATATTACGCAAAAAATTTTAATATTGAAACTTCCAATTTAAAATAATTCATAGTTCGTTGTACCGTTATTAAGAAATGAAAGACATATTTGTATATAAATATAACCATGTCGAGAAATATCCTCGGTTTCTTCTAGCAACAAAACTGTTTTGGAGCCGGTAAGACATCTACAAGCTCGATATGTGGTTGTTTAGAAACAAAATACTAAACTAGCTTTATGGAAAATTAATTAATTTAATTAATTTGTTACATTTCCGGTATTAATTTGGCGTTTTATTAAAAAAAATATACGAATACATTACAAATTTATCGAATACATTTTGGGTGTGATAAAAGTTGTTCTAAAACAAATCTCGTTTCCAAATTTCAAAAAGTTTACAATTAAACGTTACTGATTAACGTTACATTTTTTGTAGTAATTTTAGAGACACAAATTACAATAAATCCGAACTATATAGTCTTCTCTAACAAAAGCTTTCCCCGGGCTGTATAGGCTATGAACAATACTTCCTCTGGAAAGACGGCTTCAATGTTTGAAATAGAGCTACCATTACGCCTTAAAACAATTGTTTAGGTGCGTTTTAGAACGATTTTATTTAACACCTTTAAATATTTATACAGATATTCCTCTAGATATTACTCTCCATTGTTTAAACACGCCTATATATGTGTGGTTATCAATTCCTATGCAGACGACCATAAAGTCTATATTTTATAAAAGGGTTATTTATTACATTTTATATGAATAAGGAAGGTAATGCTATTTTGCGCTGAAATGGCGGAGAAACCTCTAGACAATACGTTATACATCATGAGATATTTTATGTGACGTAAGAAAATTTATGTAAAAACAATGAAACAGGTGTCTTTACTTACTTTGAAACACATAAATTCTCATCGTATCTGTTTAAAAAAACCCTGTCTAAACATTATCATATAAATAACGTTATTCTATGACAGGTTGCTCTTTCACAGATGTAATATTGAATTAGATAAATTATCGATTATTCCTCATTTTAGGTAATTGTGTATTTTTTTGCCTGTAGATAAAATTATCAAACATATTAAGTTTCTATCCACTTTACCATCTCTTGAAATTAAAATCTAAAATAACACATTGGCTATTTAAATGTTTTTGCATTTTAGAAACATTATCGCTGTAAAATCATTGATTTTTAATAACTCTTTTTAAATTACAATTTAAAAAAAAAATAATTCTCAAATATCTAAAGGAATACTTTTTATAAGAAATATTTTTTTATATTATGTAATATTTAATAATAATAATAGTATATGTATATATATAATTCCAATAGATATTACTCAATCTGGTGTTCTGAAATCTTATACAAGTTTTAAAACATTTCATTTAAGTAAAGGAATGTTTACCTAATATATAAGTTGTCTCTCAATCAATTGTTTTTTTCAATTCTGTCTATTAGCTCACACTCTCCTTATATATATATATATATATATATATATATATATATATATATATTACTATTTATTAGGAATATACTGTGGTTGAATTTAATCATAAATACACAAATACCTCTTAACCACAAACTTTCTTTAATTTACCCTAATGTACATTTCAGTTACAAAGTAACCATCCTCAGAGGGATAACATACAAAGACTCCTTTGTATGTTCTTTGTATGAGTCTTTGTATGTTATCCCTCTGAGGATGGTTACTTTGTAACTGAAATGTACATTAGGGTAAATTAAAGAAAGTTTGTGGTTAAGAGGTTTTTGTGTATTTATTAATATATATATATATATATATATATATATATATATATATATATATATATATATTGAATATAAAATTCCCCCAAAATTTTATTGAGGATAAAATATACATTGTTTTTATTTATTGCAAAATTATAGTAACAATAATTAAGAACCATAGCAATAATACGCGTGTACTTTACAACTTAGCACATTGTAGACAAACAATTAAACAAAAACATAATCAGCTTAAACTGAGTAGAATGACAGTTTGCGTTGCTTAGCAACCAAGCGTCTCAGTTACATACTTGTAAACATTATTACTGTAGGGTCTCTTTATATACTTTACTGCAATCAAACTCTGTTTCTTCATTATATCATTGCATAAAAGCATTAGACTATTAAACATTAATTGCATCACTCTGGAATTATTTCAGTTGAACTGATAAAGAAGATCATGTTTACTTCATTCTTAAAAGCGCACAAATGGGAAACATTAAAAACTATTAAAAGATAATATTAGGCTCAAAAGTTTATTTGTAGAACTGGTAAAATCAAGATAGGTTTGAAAACACCTGAAAGAATACCTCATACTTGCTCAGAAGCAATACACAAATACATGTTTGGAATATGTATACGAGTGTATACATGTGTGTGGGTGTGTATATGTGTGTGTGTTTTGTGTGTGTGTGTGTGTGTGTTGGTGTGTGTGTGTGTGTGTGTGTGAAGAGAGAGAGTGTGTGGGGGGGGGGGGGGGTTTGTGTGTGTCTTTTTACTTTAATAAATAAAAAGATTCTTGATGTAATCATCTTGAATTCACTGATTAAACTAAATTTAAACTACTTAACTAAGTGAAGCTAACCCTCTTCGTAAAAGGAACGATCGTTTTGAAACGCGCCAGCAAGTAAGCAATTACGTATTCACTTAGTTAAGCTGTTTAAGTTTAGTTACAATAAAAAAAGTTATTCTTATATATATATTATTATCAATATTATTATTATTATTATTATTATTATTGTTAGTAAAATATTAATAAATATTGGTATGTACAATATATATAATAAAATACTGTGATTTTAGTAATTAATAATAAATTTAGTAAACAAACTATACACCCTACTTTTTATTTAAACATTTATTTATGCAAATATCAATTTTGTAAATGTTTCTTACAGATATTAATTGTTCAGATAAATATCTTTCATTCCAATATACTTTAAAATAGTAAAACGTATTTTAATATATTCTGATGGACTTTTAATTACAAAAAAGTAAAGAAGAAAAAAATTTTAAAAACAAACACAGAAATTTAAAGTTGTTATTGATTTGTACTTGGTTCGTTTACGTTAAAGGTTGTTGATTGAAATTCAACAAGAATTCGAAAAGTTCTCGGTGAAATTGAAGAAGGCCTGTTCAAATGCTTCACAAGAGTTTGAATGGGGGATTGAAGAAAATGAGAGATTTAACAGAAGAGCGAGCGAGTGGGGGAGTGTCAATACTATGTGCACACTAAGAGAAATTGCTGAGATAAAATGAATAAAGGGGCGTACTCTGGAGCAAATACAAATTAAGTGATGCAATATAAAGCATTTCGCGTCAATTTTAGACATTTCACGCTTTTGATTTTCTTCTCCTTGAGTAGTCACATTCAGTCGCTTTCGAAACGTGTTGTAAACTGGAAATGTTACCTAGATAGATTCAACAAACTCCTGTGCTCTGTAACTGCTATTAAAATTTTAAATGCTTCGTAATATAAAATGAAACGAATTTTAAAGTCTTTTAATTATTTTATTTAAATAAATGTTAATTACCTTTTAGACTATTTTCTGTCTGAGCTTTATAAAAAAGTACATCAAAAGCTCTCATATCCGGAATCTCCAATATCCGGACGTAATACAGTATTAGAATAAACTATGCGTCTTCCATCCACAAGGCGCCTAGATGTCGGGTCGGTTCTCTGGCGCTAGCAGACGGTTCTTTGTTCTTTTCTGACTCAGTCGTTGTGTTCGAGTGTCCGTATCGCTCAGTCCTACAAGATTTTGTGTAATTAGGTAGTCTAGTTATTTACCAAGAGTATTTGATCTACAGTATGGCGGGAAAACTGTTTTCTATTGAAGATAAGATTCTATTGTTCATCAGGTAACACTACTAGTGATATTATAGACTTAGTGAGGACATAGAGCCTACCGACGATGACTAAATAAAACAAACCACTACGCATAGTGAAGCTCTCTAGGCATTTGACTTGCTGATCGAGTACGTCTAACAACAAGACGAAGTAAAAGCAGCCGATTGTCTACTCTTTAGAAGGTGAAGAGATATTTCATCAAATGAATGTGTTCAACACAGAAACCACCATTAATCTTTTACCACTAAAACTGATAATTAATTTACATTTGTATGTACAGTACACTAAATTGTACGTCCAGTCCTATATTCCTAATAAAATATAATCACAATCTTCAAAAACTGTAACTTATTTACTTAGAACAATTATTCACCAATGGACGTCATTAAATAACCCCTCCCATATCCGGATTTTTCGTTATCAGAATCAAGCTGTCACCACATTGATCCGGATATGATTGGTGTTACTGTATTAGGTTTATTTAACAAAGCGATGAAATTGGTTGTCAAATTGATTTGACAATGCAGCTCCAATAAACATTGCTATAAATTTAACAATTTGTTACCATTTTGTAGTAAATAAAACACGTTTTAATAAATGTTGGTAAGGTTTTGTATTTTTTTAATTAATGTCTGTTAAAAATTATTAATTTTCTTATATAGGCTAATGACAGATCACAGATCTGTGTTTAAAAAAGCAAAACTGTCTGTGATCTGTCGTTAGCCCATATGAAAAAAATGTTGTATTTTCTTATAATAATCTAGGAGTATTTGTGTATTTCGTGTGCTTTCTATACAGAACAAAGATTGTTAATAAAATATTTGGGTATAAAATATTTCCGTTAAATAATATAGGTATTTTGAAAGTAGATTAATTGACTTTGACATGCTTGATAGACACCTCGGGTTAAGAATAGACGTCTGTGCTCTCCTAAGAGTGGGAATATTTCAAGAAAATCTGAAGTGATTCACAAGATTCCCACTTTGCAAGGTATTCCATACAATTCTCCACATTCTCAGAATATTCGGAATGACGTTTAGTCAGTCTTACCTATTTTCATCTAACCTGGTAGAAGATCCTTTTAAAAGAAAACTCTTATAAATTCTCCTTTTTATTTGACCGTTATGTCAAGGGTAGAGAGCGCGTTATGACAGATATAAAGTATGTCAATGTTATCTATGAAGGTTTACACACGCGATACCTTGACATATCTGCACCGGAGTGAGTGGTTTAGTCCATTCCTCAATCTTACTTACGCTGACAATATACTATTGTTCCTCTGCCAATATACCTAGGCACTCAAGCTAACCTCCATAACAACTGCTTAATCAAGTACTTTCTTGCAAGAAGTAGATGATTGTAAATACTATATTTTATATGTATATATATATATATATATATATATATATATGTATATGTATATATATATATATATATATATATATATATATATATATATATATATATATATATATATATATATATACTGATACGTATTCCTTCACGGATGGAAAAATATGATGAATAGTTATTATCTGGAGTACATCCGTTCATTCTGCAGTGCATAAATTCGCAGATCCGACGTTTCGCTATAATCTCATCAATGTTAGAACTGCGCTATTATGCACTGCAGAATGAACGGATGTACTCCAGATAATAACTATTCATCATCATCATATATATATATATATATATATATATATATATATATATATAAAGAACATAAGTCAAAATACAAATACAAGAATTATAATTGAATTTACAATTCAAAGCTTTTCGTTGGCTAACAGTACCAACAGCATCAGGAATATTAAACAGTTGTAATTCTCGTATTTGTATTTTGACTTATGTTCTTTATTAATACACAAGAATACATATTGCGATATTTATATGTATATATATATATATATATATATATATATACATATATACATATATATATATATATATATATACATATATATATATATATATATATATATATATATATTTTATCGGCGAAAAGCTTTGAATAAATATATTCATTAAAAGTATTCTTGTTTTTGAAATATTTTTAATTTAATAATTATATTACAAGAAAACATATCACCATATTTAATATATATATATATATATATATATATATATATATATATATATATTCTTGATATTTAATGTTATCCATTGTTATTCCGTTGCACTGACCTTATGAAGTTAATATATTACTATTGTAAGTACTTTTATCCACCATTAAGTGCAATAATTTTACCTTGAGTGATGAGGCGCCTTTCGGTCACTTGGTCACTACAGTATACAGGAAACCTACTTCCAACAACACCACAATACACTACAAATCTAACCACCCCTGGACACACAAAATTAATACTTACAGTAACATGATAAATAAAGCAATAAAATACACACAGGATAACAAACAAAAATTAAATGAAGAATTAGATATCGTTACAAAAATAGCAATAGAAAATGGATACAACAAACACATTATAAAAAATATATACAATAAATTCACAAAAAAACCTAACTTCAACACAACACTACAACCGGAACACAAAAATAATGAAAATAAAATAATCTACCTAAAATATAAATACACCAATAACAAAATAGAAAAAATAACAAATATATACAACAAAGAATACTACACTCCAACATACAAACCAAACAACAAAATAATAAAATATCTTAATAACACAAACCACAAAACAAATTCAGAAAAACATAACCTATCAGGAATTTACAAAATTACATGCAACAACTGTAACGCTTTTTACATAGGAAAAACAACCAGAACATTTAAAATAAGATTTGAAGAACATTATAGAGCATTCAAAAACAAAAATTCAAAAGTATCAAATGTTGCAGCACACCTAATATCACATAAACATGAAATAACAAATTACGAAAATAACCTAACCATACTTGAAATAAATAATAACCCAATAGAACTAAACTCACTAGAAAAATACCACATTTATAAAAACATACACAACAATTTAATGAATCTACAAACAACATATACAGAAGACATACACTATATAAAAACATCATACACACAGATCAAGAGAAAGTGCGTGTAACGTCAACAAATACCAATATCACGGACCGAACATATACAACAGAATAATATAAGTGATTCGACAATGGTCAAGTGACCGAAAGGTGCCTCATCACTCAAGGTAAAATTATTGCACTTAATGGTGGATAAAATTGCTTACAATAGTAATATATTAACTTCATATATATATATATATATAGTTTTATCTCCGAATAATACTAGCGTTATTTTCTTTTTACTTTTCTCCTTAAAACACTCTGAAACATTCGCGAAATAAAAACCTTCGCTGAGTGAGAAAAAACATAAGGAAGGAGGCATTTAAGGATGAGGTTACCGTAATATTCCTCCAACCGCCGTGCCGCACATTAACGTTGCCCGCCTTACACAGTCAAGACAGTTACACTGATAATTAGACGTGAAAGAATATTCTCGGCATAACGCTAACTCACTTCTGAAACGTTTGTTGTTATTTAGGAAACCGAATTTGAATTTACCAATTTACTATTTATCATGTTATAATAAATTATAATAATCGCGTTTCTCTCTAGTTTCAACCATAAAACAGATGTTTACTAATGGCGTCGTTAATATTCTTGGCAATAGAACCGTTGCAATACAAAAATTAGTTAGTAAGTATATTGTTCAAATATGTATTCAGTAATTAAATTACCAAAGCTTTGGACGTCTAAGATCTAAATATCTTCGTGTTCGAAGACTAGCGATATGGCACTCTGACAAATTTCCCATAGTTTGAAGTGCATTTCTCAAAAATGTATATGTATTTTCCTTCCCCTTAAACTGGTTGTCGTCGAACCTCAATTTTACAACCTAAAATTGTTGCCATGGTTACCACATTATCGAAAATAATAATCTAGGATTCAAAATGAATGAACAAAATAAAGAAACAAAATTGGATTAATACTATCAGACTTTCTTTCACAAACGCACAATGCGAAAGGAAAGCGAAGAGAAGGAATTGACGTAGAAAATAGTGTTTTTATATTACTTGTTTATTAACTGATCAAAAAATGTATTAATAGTCTTCTTGTTAAATGGCTGTTTACCAACATAACTTTTCACACAAAATCAGCTGTTACATGAAATCACATGTTGTAAAGTATATGATACAAGGTACGCGTTTGAGAAATAGCGTGACGCGAAAGAAATGTTTTGTTTGCTAGGTATCACTCCGAAAAATGTTATAAAAACCAGACGCTATAACGTCATAGAGGAAAAGAAAGAAAATAATACTGGAATATTTTAAAGTCATACAATTAAGTAAAAATAATAAAACTGTTTCAACAATTTATTGAATAAATGTTTTTATTTATAACTCATTAAATATTTAAATAGTAAAGCATACTATTAATTACGATTACTACGTAAGCATTAGTATAAATTGACAATCAGCGTTATACATATTGAAAAGATTCTTCAAACTGAATTTAAAGTGTTTTTAAACACCTTAATTTCAAACTGAGATAACACTTTCATAACAACAAATACCTTTAACGGCCTACTAGATTATGCCTTATGTGCATTCACGAAATTTTGTCCTCGTTTACACAACCTATGTAGGATAGATTCCATAGTGTAGGAGGTCGTAAGGAAGAGCTTCTTTACCTCCCATATAAATATTAGGTCTTGTTAAAATCACATCTTCCTTCACAAGCTACGACCAATGCCAAGGGATCGTAGGTTTCTTACGTATACTCGCCTTATTTCTTTATACTCTCACTAGGAATAGATATACTCCTAGTGATACAATTCTTACGAACTCTACAGAGAGTATATCTAATTACGTCCGATTCCTAAATCTTAGATTCATAAGAATTAAATTTGAAAATGAAATGTTGATGTTTAATCGTTCCTAAACCCGCAGTTACTTCATTTCCTCCTAATCCCTAATCACAATGTCTGCTTGGCTGACAGTTTGCTGTACAACACTGTATTTGTTTATTGTAAGGTTTTCGAATAAAACAAAATGTAACTTTACACCTAAAGGACCTCCAGATCCCTCACAAAAGAGTTTCCAAAGAACTATTAAGGCGTTTTGTTCTCAGATTAAAATAAGACGTTTTCAAATGAGGCTACCTTCATTCATTGTAGAAATAATAACCTTCAATATTAGGTCTAAATATCGTCTATTGACAACCATTGTAGTAGGGATTGATAGAAATTATCGTGTGATTCTCAAATCAAAACTAGTAATTATAGTAGCACTACCAAACTTGACCGGGTCCAAAACACTGCCTTGAGAGTCATAACGGGTGGTACGAAGTCCTGTCCGATCGCGGCAACGGAAGCACAAGTCGGGATTGAACACCTTGATGACAGAAGAGTAAAGACATCACTCAAATCCTGGGAAAGAATCAAACGAGTTGGTCCATTCTGGGACACTTACAAAACTCCGACGTCGAGATTAGAAACTCAAACTACGTCTCTCAAGAAGGCAGAAGAACTCCTTAAAGAACTGAACATCCCCCCAGGCACCTCAGAGCAAATCTTCTCCGTAACCCGCAAGTTCAGCCACCTTCCCCAGCAAAGTCTGTATCTTTCCGGCGACACAACCCCAAAACACCCGTCCCTTGATGTCGAAATCAGATTGGCAGGTCTTGAAACCATCAACATGCGATACCCACCCTCCGACTGGCTGCACATTCACACTGACGGATCCTGTGATCCTGCCACTGGCCGTACAGGAGCGGGATTTCTCTCCCCACTCTTTACAGGGTGCGTCGCAGTGGGTTTTCCCCTGAGCAACTATGACGGGGAAATACCAGCTGTATATGAAGCCACTCAAAAGCTGTGTTCTTTGTTGACTCTCAATCTGCAATCACGGCCCTCTCCACCAACACTGACAACAATTGCAAGCGAACTTTCAACTGTCGCGCTCTCTTAAGTGATCTCTCTGAAAGGGGTTGGGAACTTACTCTGCAGTGAATTCCAAGCCACGTTGGAATCCCAGGGAATGAAAAGGCGGACGAATTAGCGAAATCAGGCCTATCCTCACTCAGCCAATGATGCCTCTGTCCTTGACCTTCTCCAAGAGAAGGATTTATCAAACGGTGACGGCAAGAACATTTGCCAGACACAGGTACGCCGAGGAAGGGAAGAGCTGGGAATCTATCATCAAGGACAACCCACTTAACCGAATGCTGTCACGTCCAGTTGGTGTGGCCGCCTTTCGAACTCTGACAGGACACGATTACCTCCCTGCCCATCTGATCAGAATAGGAGTGCTCTCCTTCGCAGACTGCCCGCTCTGCACAGCCCCTGAAGCAATTTTGAACGACCAACATCTGTTCGAATGACAAGGACTGCAGGACGTCCGCGATGAAGTATATGGCTCCGACTTAGAGCATCTCGCCTCCCTCTAAAGGACTGCGCGGCACCGAATGGCTGAAATGCCAAGAGTGGGCGATGGATAAAGTAAGTAAGTAGTAATTATAGTATATAATGCGAATTTAAAGGATCCACCTATAAAATATTAATCTTTAAATACATCCGGTTTAAAAAAACTAACATTTATTGTTAAATGTTGTTTTTGTTTTTATTAATTCTTAAAAGAAATTTTAAAATAATTCAAAATCAATACGTTCTATACCCAACACCACACACACACACAAACATACAAACACACACACACACACACACACACACACACACACACACACTTACACACGCACACGCACATGCACACACACACACACACACACACACACACACACACACACGCACACAGTAGAGGTGTAATTTGTTATTTCAACTTTACATAAATTTTTATTAAAGGAGATGGATCCAACACATTTGTATTCATATGATATTACCCTTAATATACGCACCATACACAGACCTAATAAACCTAACGACACTTTGTGATAAAAGTGGTTACTTTCATTGTAAAAGCAGAACTTTTAGAACGCGGTATTAAACGCATTGTTTTCACTGGAAATCCAACCGCCAACAACAAAAACAACAAAGTCGAGATTTGTTGATGCTGTGTAACAATCCAGGCGTGCAGTGCATACAGACATGACTCCCGCGGCAACGCCTAACCGTGCAGTTTCACCAGAATTATGGTAATTATTAGATTAAAATTGTAACCGGTAGATAGGGTATTTAGCTTCTATTGTTATTCTTGTTCGGTTTAGAACAGATTTATTCAATAAAAGACACTTTTCTTCTAAACATATTTATTAACCGTGATAGTTTGAAAGTAACGGTACGCTATATATTGTTGTATTAAAGCACAAACAATTAAACAACAAGAGTATTTAAAAAATGATATACTAGCGGTTCTTTAATATATTTGACCTTGAATTATGTGTTTAATTATTATTATTCCAATATAATGTTAATGTATCTTAATACTTTCGTATATATATATATATATATATATTTGTCATTTTCATTACTGATGATGTTGGTACTGTTTACCAACGAAAAGCTTTGAATATAAATTAATAAATATCCTTGTATTTGAATAACCTATGTTGTTTAAAATATATATATATATATATATATATATATATATATATATATGTATATATATATATATATATATATATATATATATATATGTATATAATACGTTGCCAATCACTTATTTATTTGTTTTAATAAATTTGTTTGTGATAATTCAGAAAATTCATGATTTTAATATATACAATTTGTGGTAAAATTAGATATATCCGGCAGATAAAATGCATCTAAGAGTTCACTATATCTTCTTTTATGAATTTTCTTTATTTTTCGTTACATAAAATTTTTTACAATCGTTACATTTTAATATTCAAAATACGCTTTTTAATAAGTGTTTTTTGTATCTTTATGTATTATAAGCTCATTTAAATCTGGGTAAATGTGAATATAGTAGTATATTTCGTTTATTAGATGAATTATCCCATTTATCCCTATATCGTAAATGCAATTATAGTAGCATGGGCGAAGAGTCTGTGCGATGGAAGTATGTCAGCAGGCCTAACATTCAGTGGGTTTTAGCTGATGACAGTGTACAAGGCTCCTGATGGTATCGATATATTGAAGTGACAAGAACCTTCAACGCGTTGTTTCCGTAAATATTTTGTTTGTTAAATTGTGTGTCTGAAAAATTAATAAATATTTATATACAAAAAAAAATCCGTCCAATTATAAAACTATGTATTAGTTCATTAATTGTATACTATCATTAACGAATAGATCTAAAATAATTATTGGCATACTATTAGAAATCTTACATATATTTGCTGATTTGGTTTTTTAACATAATCCCTCAATATTCAAGCATACTTGTTCGAGCAGTGGTTTTTGATTTAAAGAGGGAAGGTTTTATGAACAAGTTTATTGTAGCGTGTTCTAGTTGTAAAGGTTATGTTTTTATTTATAAACATAAAAGCAAAATAATCAATAGCGCTAGATGATATCCGCATAACAAATTCCCTGATTTTATATATTCAAACACAATATAGATGCTGCGAATATAGCTATAGGGTAGAATGAGTGGGAGCACGAAACGCGAACAAACTGAGTCTATGGTAATTAGGAAACTTCCGTTTGTGTCTGTAACCATTAGCATAAAACCATTCAGATGTCCAGCTTGATTGGCAGTATCAGCATTACCGAAATTGTCTAAGTACCTTATAGTTCTATGACTACATCTAGACTCTAGTCTACTCTAGACTAAACCTCATTTGAGTCCAGATGTAGTCATAGAACTATAAGGTACTTCGACATTTTGATAATGCTGATACTGCCAATCAGCAAAAACATTCAATGTACGAAAAAAACTAAAATAAAAATTCTTGTTTACGAAAGTATCGTTTAACTGTGTACATATAAAACAACCACACTGAAGTAATTGTTACACACACACACACACACAAACATATATATATATATATATATATATATATATATGTGTGTGTGTGTGTGTGTGTGTGTGTTTGTGTGTGTATGTAAGTAACTGTTATTAGATAAGTGTATCCAGCACTTCAGCAAAACTATATAACTGATTCTTCCTCCAAATAGAGGTTTCCATACTCTGTAAACGCACACGTTTTTCATATAACATCTACCATTTATCTATGATATATAAGTAAAAATAGGTTTCCTTAGATAACTCCAATCAAACACCAATGAATAGCTATATCATTGCTCTAAACTAATTCCAATAGACCAAATATAATTTAGTTTGAATACGATTAATTAAAATGTCCAAAATATAAAAGTTTTTGAAAAATGTTACAAATGCAGACATTTTATTAAATTACCCCATTACGTAATATCTTCTATTTACACTATCCGTACTTTAAAGTAAAAGAACTAACGTTTATTCAATTATATTTAAAATCTATGGACTATACACTTTATTTCACCAATCGTTATAAAATTATCAATAACTGTGATCATTTGTTTTAATTACTATATAAACTAATTTTAAACTGGAGCATTTATCTTTCAATATTGATCCAAACATAAACTTTATTCAAAATAATTTATTTCATACGAATTCAAAATTTACATTATTGCAAAAGTAATAATTTGAGAGATTCTCTGACAAACTGGAGTATTGTGTATAGAGTAATAGATTTGTTTGTATGGAAAATTTCTTTGATTTGATTAGTGTATATATGTTGGGCTCGTTTCTATATGTGGATTGCGAAAGATTTGTCATAATGAATAGAGTGTATAAGTACAATATATTCTTTGAATTCTTCTTGAAAGCTTCGACCTGTTTGCCCGATGTAACACTCGTGCAGTCCAGTTTCTACATATCTTATACTTTGAATTTTTTATTTATATTTGTGCTGTATTTCGTGTTGTAGCTTGTTGTTCGTTGGTATAGTTATCGCTTTCCGTGTTTTTAACTTATCTCCGATTTTATTTGGTGTCTTTTTTATGGCAGGCTATAAACTTCCTTTTTTCTTCTGATCAGTTGTTTTGGTCTTTTTGCATATTCAGTCAGAGTTTATCAATTATTATTTTACTGTTTCTACATCTGTATCACAACTATTGATTTTTTTTGTATTTTCTCATTGACGCTTTTGAATATAAAATGTCCATAGATACTTTTTTATTTCACGGAGGATCTGAAAGCAACATTTTTATGTTGTACAGAAGGTTTTAAGTGTTGAGGTAGAGTTAGTCTTTTTTGGTTCTCTATAGATGTTAAATATGTAGACAGGCATTGCCCTTTTATAATTAGGTTTATTACAAATTGCACTTGTGTAGCAGAATTGTTCACATTGTGAGTGTTCCTTCCTCGTTTATTTTATCTACCTACTGTCTGTAGTTAGAATTTTTTTTCTCAGGTTAAACTTCATCACGAATTTTTGTGAATATTTTAATTTGATCAGGAATTACTATTTTTAATTTGAGTAGTTGATACTAGCTTACCAACACTGGTTTAGTAATCTTTTCAAATTTAGGCTGCAGTTGATTTTCTCAACTACGAGCCAGCTAATGATGTTAAAAAGAATGTTTATAACCCTGAGGAGTCACTCCCTAGAGAGACACTTTATATAGAAGGAAACTATGAACAATTTTATAATTATTGTAAAAATGTAGATTGAAACTGAGACAAGTTAGTAATAAAGAAAATAACCAGAAATGTGCATTTAATAAATTATGTAAGTATAACCTGTATATTTATTATAAAAACATTTTTACGAACACAGCAACCAAACCGAAGTTTAGTGGTGATATTTAGTTCACTATTTTTACTACTTCCTGTTCAAAAAACGATGTTCCTGTATCCCCTTGAAAACGAATGGAGAGAACATGTTTACTCAATGAAGTGGGCTATTAGCATAGCTAGCGAGACTTCTCAGCTCAATGGCTCTTGCTAAATTATGCATTAAAGCGTGGAAATGAAAGAGGTGGTAGTTAGCATTCACTGAAGGGGTGGAAATCAGTTATGTATTTAAACGGAAATGTTTTGGGTTGAACAAAGTACGAGGCGCTAACACCTCTTATTAAGAGTGGATCTTACTCCTCAATCATTCTCTCTCACACAGGATGGTGAAAATACACTCTAATCCTTTAAAATAATATGGATAATTAATTGTATGTATTACGGTTGGGTTTATTGTATTGTTTAATGTGTACAAACAAATTAAAACATACACTAAACTCACAAATTAATCATTTATTGGCTCATAAGCGTGTGAATCACAAAGCCATCTTCATCAGTGAGTGTTACTACTGCAAACTCTAACTTACAACTAATTTGAATTGAGTTGTAAGTTAGAGGTTGTAGTAGTAACACTCACTAATGATGATGACTTTGTCATTGAAACGCGTATGAGTCAATAAATGATTAATTTGTGAGTTTAGTGTATGTTTTTATTTAATTTTACATTACCTTACAAGCTAAGATCAAAGAATAGTTGTTTAATGTGTAGGATGATATGTTTATAAAATATTTTGTATAGCCTTTAAGACATATAACAAATAATGGATTCATATAGCTATTGTCATTAAGTTTTTATTTCTTCTCCTAAAACTCTAACGGCAAGTAATATTATAATTATTTAGCAAAAAGTTTAACCTAGTTAATGCGACAAATTTAATAGCTTTTTAAATCTCAACAATATTACAACAATAAATAATAAACTATAAATACTTTGAAATTCTGTATGCAATCATCATTGTTACCGTTATGAATATTGATATATATTTGAGTGCCTTCTTCTGCCTTTCCTAACATCAAAACATTGGTTTTTGTAACGTGTTTTGGTTTAGCTCCATTATCAAAAGTTTCATCTTTAATTTATTCTTCAACACAGTTGAAAGTTTTAATATTGTAAGAATACAAATAAGGGTTTGTATAAAGGAGTTATTTAAAAAATCGTTCACGTAGGTCAATGATTTGATGTTAGGAAACCAAGAAGGAGGTACTGAAAGAGTAAATAGTTTATTAAAAGTGTTACAAAATGTTATTTTTATCTTAATTACATGAGCAAAATCGTTTAACTTTGAAGCCTATTTAAAGAGGGTGTAATTAAATTTTTTCATACAGCAGCAGAGTTAGAAAAACATTATTTAAAACAATAATTTTCCCTACAAAAAATACAAATACAAAGAAAACGTGATGTTTTGATTAGGCCAGTTGTTAGGTAAAAAACACAAAAGTTGCAACTACTTCCTAACGTTTGATATCCCAATATTTAAATAGACTCTTTATATAATACGGGACGACGCCAAATATTAACAATTATTTATTTATTCAACAGTAATTATAATTTTAAAATATTTTTGTAGTTGTGTTACAATAAATAAAAACTGATATAGCAAGATATAAAACAAACGGAAGACCAATTTAAAATAATCTGTAAAGACTAAAGTTGCAATACATAATTGTATGTAAGATATCATATAAGAAAGAAGTGATTAATGATTAAGTAGGCCGTGACTACGAACTTTAATGTCAGGATTCAGTTCCTGAAAGCATCGAAAATATAATTAACCTTTTCATCTAGGAGTTCGATTCTGTCAGTGAAAATAGTAAGATGGATATGGCGTTTAGGATTAGCATTAGACAAGCAACACATTTAGTACCGTGTGACTCCAATAAATGGGATATCTACTCTTTTAGAGCCAATATCATACACATAAGTACATCTTCAAATAAATTTAATAAATTTCAAAAATGTGTGTATAAAGTCATAAGGCACATGAATTATTTTAAACTCAATTATACAGTAGAATTATTTGTAATGAATAATAAATATTTAAACATATTTCAATTTATCTCGTAAGGAATTAATTAGTCATTGAATTAGACAATTGTTAGAGATATTAATATTAATTTCAATTCGTATAAAACATTTAGAAAAGTTATGAACCGAACAAAATTACATTACCATTACAGATTAGTCAATAAGAAAAGAGATCTATAAGTGGCTACAATTATATCAAAAACGAAACCAGCAATTCTATTATTTTTTGTGAAGATTTATTATTTTAAATTGAAAAAACATGTATAGGAGACTATAGGTAGCATTGTGGTTATAATTATTGCTGATGCATGATATTGCGAAAATCAAATGAGTCAATAATTAATGCTGAAAAACACAGAGAGTCTTTAGACAATAGCTCCATCAAAGCCCACTTGAATTGGCCACTACACAGATCAAACGAATGATCGTATCAGCAGATTTATTTCTCTTCTACTAATAAATCTCTAATGCACAGAATATTTATACATT
>JBAIZL010000010.1:3535367-3542867 GCA_036971475.1 Prosapia bicincta
TTTTGGAAAAGCACGAACTTAATTTCCTTTTCTTAATGTGAGTGTGTAAACTATTACCATTTTTAAAAACAAAATAATTTTGAACTTCGATTACTTATAAACCTTCAAGTGTCTTTCAGTCAATGAGTCTAAAGAGAAATCTTGGATTAACTTTGAATTTCCCGGAAGGCTATATAGATAAAGTTTAAGTTGAATTTGAAGTTAAAGTTAAAATTGGATCGCCTGAAGGCAAACAATTGTTATCCATGTTTATCGGGGCACATTGCTTTGTGCAATATATAATGTTTACCAAACACGAGAAGAATAGCTTTAAAGTGATCGATAACAGATGAAGGTATAACATGTTTCTTTAGCTGTTAAATCAATTTATAGTATTCATGAAATGAAAGCACATGCTAACAATATGTTTATGTTAATTGAGGTTCAAATGAATTTAAAAACATGAAACTATAAAAATTTTTAGGTTAAAACGACCTTTAAAAATAAATACATTGAACAAGAACTCAACAGATTTATAGAAAAGAGTTTAAACGATGGACGGATGAAAAGAAGACAGAGATATGCCGTAGATGGTGAGAAGACTTAGATGTTAAGCGTCCTTATTGACCCATACCAACATTGCGGAAATAAATCTAAAGTTGAAAGGCTTTCTGATTCATAATGAAGAAGCCACATGAGCTTTTAGATTTAGTCGACGTTTTAATAAAGTTCCATGTGACATAGAGTAAAAAGGGAATTACGCTGTGATCATATAGTCCAGCCGTCACACATTGAAGTTGTGTGATGAATTTGAGATTTGTTCAAGTATAACTTCTGATGTAAGCTGCATCATGCACGAATTGTTACTAAAGGTTATGTTCTGTACTGAACACTTGAGCAAGTGCGTTATATATTGAAACTATATTTGCAACAGTCATGAAAGTGGCAAGACTTTGAATAGTAGATAAAATAATAGAAACCTTTAGAAATAGTAGCCTCTTTTTAGCATAAAAGATATATATATATATATATATATATATATATATATATATATATATATATATTTCTGGACAGTGATTTATAAATTTTGAAAATGCTAATAATGTAAATTAGCGAAAAGCTTCAATCAACAATAAAATGAAGTACTCGTATATTCTTGTTTATGAAAATTATTTTATTTCACCATATATATATATATATATATATATATATATATATATATATATATATATATATATATATATATCGTAATATGTATTCTTTGTATTAACAAAGAACATTAGTCAAAATACAAATACAATAATTATAATTGAATTTACAATTCAAAGTTTTTCGTTGGCTAACAGCACCAACATCATCAGGAATATTAAACCAGGGTTAATAATAAAAATAGGTTTAGTCTTCCTGATGATGTTGGTGCTGTTAGCCAACGAAAAACTTTGAATTGTAAATTCAATTATAATTATTGTATTTCTATTTTGACTTATGTTCGTTATATATATATAATAACATCCTGAAGATGCTGATACTTTTTTATTGGCGAAAAGCTTTGAATAAATATATTCATTAAAAGTATTCTTGTGTTTGAAATATTTTAAATTTATTAAATATATATATATATATATATATATATATATATATATATATATATATATATATATATATTAGATTAAATAGAAAAAAACACATGAAGATAGTGAAAAAATGTCCATATCTAGCAGTAATTGCTATATTATGAGAGAGAAATATGAATAAAAAACTGTCCTTTTGAATCGGCTATTTCTTGTGTCAGGACTGACTTTGTATGTTTTGCATGGAGGGAAAATCTTCGGCTTCCACCACGACACACTACGTTTTAGCATATATTGAGTGATATATATTTTCACACATCACCTAATTTTTTCTTATGCATTGCAATAAATACATGATAATAAAACCTCTATTGAGTACATTTTCTAAAACAAGTGTCACTTTTATGGGTCAGTCAAACTGACCATTTTTATTAATGAGATCGGACTGTATATGATGATTATCAGAAATAAAATTTTCGGCTTACAAAATTATGTAAAAATACATTTTAAAAATATTTAGAGTACATAACTTTTACATAAAAATGAACAATATTTTCTCTTTGTTTTTAAATTAAACTTTGTTTTCTTTAAAAAATTTAATGGTGAGTGTAAGGTTTGTTCAATTTAATACGCTCAGGCAGAAACTCAATTAGAAATAGCGAATACTGTCGGCCAGTCCCATGACTATCTATTTTTCATAGGCTTTTCTATCAGGAATATAAATTCAGAGGTTAAAACAAAATTGGAACGAATTGGGATCCATACTCTCAAATGACTAAAAACATATTTTAAATATAGGTTTTGTTATCTATGGATGTTAACACTTATATAAATATAAACTGAGTGATTTCTTTTCCCGTTTACATTGTCACGCTTTCCACATTAGATGACTCAAACATAGTAGCTTCATATGTATTCAGAATGAACCATTAATTGTATACTTTCAAATTATATGAATAACCTATAATTTAAAAGGTCGGAGCTACTGTCTCTAGTTTTTTCAGATGTTACTTTAAAGGAATACTGTATTCCAAAAAAGGATTGTAAAATAAACAATAACAAAAATTATTACCAGTCATGCTTATAACGAATTTAGCTCCAATTCTTTATTCTTTATTCTAAAAAAAACTTTTAACTTTCTTCTATGTTCTTTTAAGTTTATTATTCAAACAAATTTAAAACAGTTGAATTTCTAGGATCGCTTCTCTATATTTTTGAGTAAATATGGCTTTAAAGAAAAATAAATATTCAAAATAAGTTAAAATACAGCCAACAAATGCTTATAATACTTCGATATTTAAAACAATACTAAAAGAATAAAGTTTTAGGTCTATATCTCTAAAATGCGGTAAGATAACACTGTTCGAGGCAATGATTTTGGGAGGGTAGAAACGCCACAAATGACTGTCTGTTAACGCTAACAACTGAAGTATCATATTAAACACTTTAGCTCTGTTTTCATATTCACTTACAATTCTGTTGGAAAATATATTTAAAACCTTTTCAAATACAATTTCTTACGTGTTCAGAAAAATCGAATATTTAATTAAATTAACCAAAAACATATGACTTCATATAACAGCTGATTTTGTTGCTCACAGATTGGGTTATATTTTGTAGTATTGGTTTAACGCAGTTACTCACAGATTAGGTTAGTGCACAATAGTAGTAAGTTTATATGTTCAAGGACAGGCGGATATAATATTTCTTATTTCGTTAATAGATAATATAGCGATCTAACATTCTTAATTAAAAATTACATAAACCGTATTTATTATTTCATATATATAAATATGAAAAATATTAAAACTTTAATTTTAAAATATTATAAAGATGAATATTATATTACTTAGATACTAAGATATATAAAAAACACTAAATTAATAACTAAAATATTAAAGACATTTATAAATTTATTATAGATTGTAATTGCCATTTTATTACCTACTTTACATTGTTTTTAAAACAAGTTATTCATAACTACAATTCAGTCGCTTTATATTTGACTTAAAACGTCTTCTGAGATGAAATTTACAATGTAAAAATAATAGTAATCGGAAAGAGATATAGCTTTACAATGCGTAAGGATTAACCGTGTCTCTGACCTTGAGATCGCTAGGCTAGACTGCACTGCAGTGCGGAGAAAACATCAGTGTCGTGTTTAAAGGGTAGAGAGAGCAAAAGACCGTTTCACAGACATTATAATACGAGGTATAGTATATATATTACAATAATGTAGATTTGACAGGGTCGAAAGACCGGTATAAACATTATTACATTTGATGTGACATATTAACGAGATCATTTACATAAAGGTTTGGAAAAAATTACTTATATTAGTTTTCTAAACTACAGTAACGACTGCAATTTTTTAGCGATGGAATTTGTTGCAATGGGCACTACACAAATTTTTTTTTCAATAGGGCTAATGCTGGTTTTCTATCAATGGTTCACGCATCAGCGTACGAGTTACCAGCTCAGCTGTACCTACCTACTCAAAAAAATACACAAGGCGCTGTATAGGCAATTTAACATCATCTATTCAACTATTAATATTCGCCTGTTCGACTACATATAAGCCTGAGATAAAATTAATTTCAATAACGTACAGTGCGTAAAGTTTAACCGTGTCTCTGACCTTGAGATCGTTAGGGTGAACTGGGCTGCAGTGCGGGGTCAAAACCCTTCAGAATACATTAGTGTCGTATTTAAAGTGTAAACCGCTCTAATTAACTAAATGATAATACTGTAATAGTTTTATGTAGACATGATCTTTAAATGTGTTGCTCTGCCTCTGCAAAGAAAGAGACGCGATTACGAAAGGGACGATATATGATTGTATAAAGTTTTCAGTTAGGCTAGTAGTCAAATGCTAGAGCAGAAAGAGGGACACCGTTAAACCTCACGCACTGTACTTTTTTATGCACATATTTGGACAGTAAGTATTAGTTGTTTGCCTGACTTATTGCTATTCACTAACATGAAAAAAAATCTGGATCAAATAATTGATTTTTAGAATACTAGTTTTGTACAGACAGATTAAACACTTCAGTCAAAAGTCCCACTGTAAGCATTGCTTTTTTCTTGTATGTCTCTCATAATTACAGAATTTGGTTTCACTGCCACTCGGCTCCAACTCTGTCAACCTTTCACTGCAATACTTCTGCGCATGCCTAGCAATCGATCTGTCCAGCAAACGTACAATGTACAATGAATTTTAACCACTTCTCGTCTTATACATAATGTTTGACATTTTATTCAAGACTTCATATAAATACTCACACAAACATATACATAACTGGATATTAAAACGTGATATTCTTGCATTTACATCAAATATTAATATTTAGTTACTATTTTTTAAATATATTACATAATCATTACCGAAATTTAAATAGACAGAAATTAGTTTTTGCTATAGTTCTGTAATATTGAAATGATTCCGTACAAAATTCTAAAACTATCAAACAATATCACTATTACATATTTCTGTCGCTATACAGTACAAAATATTCAACTATAAAAGTTTTAAAGCAACGCATTCTAATTCAATTATGCTGACGGTACATATTATTATATCTAGAGAAAGCTATACTATATAATTGAGATCGTTTCAGAAGAAAAAAGTCGAATTCTAAACAACCACTAATTCACGGAAGACAGAGTTTTAAATATTTCAAAGTTTCCGTGCTTTGAACTGTTAATATTTTGCTGTAAACTGGCTTCTTGGAGAATATTAGAGAAATTGTAAATAACTCTGCTCATATTTTGCCACATAAGGTTATGTTTGACGAAACTGATTTGAGATCTTCATGGAGAATATTAGAGAAATTGTAAATAACTCTGCTCATATTTTGTCACATAAGGTTATGTTTGACGAAACTGATTTGAGACTAAAAATTGAAAGTAGCTTATATTTTTAAATGTAAGGTTATATTAGATTAAATTCTTATAGTATAGGTTTTTACATTTGAAAGTAACACATATGTTTTTCACATAAGATTATGCTAGATTATACTGGATTAGGATAATTTTTTACAATCCAAACTAAGAACACACATTTTCATTGTTATTCTAAAATAATGCATATTTGTAGACATAAGTTAGTACTAGGCTCTAGATGAGACCAAAATAGGTCAATAGAGTCACCAAGTATATTTGTTTGTTTTATGTAACTACATGTAGTCCTAACTACTTTGTTGGTTCTGTTATTATAATTAAAATAATGGTATAAAAGGTTTCTATTAAATGTAATGAGTAATTTTATGGTATGTAATTTCTTATTTAAACAATGTATTATTTAACATTTCATTGGTATTATCTTTGCCGGGATTACACTTACAATAAATTATGTTTCAGTAAATTAGAAGGGGATAATTCTTGAAGCTATCTTGAAACTGATGTTAATGGTAGTGATGAAACTGGGTAGGACTTCAAAAACATTTTTTTAATTTTAAACAAACGGTTGTACTGTCTTCAAAAGAGTAATAAAAAATTAAATACGAAAATAAATATTAAATTTAATTAAAGTATTAGCGGATTATTTTCTTTAATGATGCCTACTACCGACTAGAAAATGAAACATGATTAAGTTTCTATGGAGGTATAAGATACTCCAGCTAAGGGAAGGAATGCTGGCACAGTAAATCATACACCTATCTTGGATGGCAAGCTGCACAATATATCAAAACCGCCTCCGAAAGTATTTACTCTAGCGCTTAGGTGAAAGCTGCGACGAGCGAACCCGTCTAAGACTATATTTAGGTTATCTTTTCTTGCGTTATATATTTCAGATTGCATACAATTGTGTTACATATCGTATTCAATTTGACCCTAAAACACTTCATCCTGTAAATATTAGGGCTATTTATGCTCATTAGATAATCATTCACCCCTTTACAAAAAGGTCAATGTTATATATACTGTATATATATATATATATATATATATATATATATATATATATATATATATATATATATATATTCTTGATATTTTACGTTATCCATTGTTTTTCCGTTGCACTGACTTTATGAAGTTAATATATTACTATTGTAAGTAATTTTCCACCGTTTAAGATTACTTACAATAATAATATATTTACTTCATATATATATGAAAATATGAAAAATAGTGAAACTTAATTTATTAAAAATTAAAGGCAAATAATTTAACTGCGTTTTAATTGAGAAAAAAGTAGTAAAAAAGAAATTTAAATTTATAAAATAAATATTTATTTTATATATATATATATATATATATATATATAAAGAACCAAGTCAAAATACAAATACAAGAACTAAAATTGAATTTACAATTCAAAGCTTTTCGTTGACTAACAGTACCAACATCATCAGGAATATTAAACAATTCAATATTCCTGATGATGTTGGTACTGTTAGCCAACGAAAAGCTTTGAATTGTAAATTCAATTATAATTCTTGTATTTGTATTTTGACTTGGTTCTTTACTAATACACAAGATTACATATTGCGATATTTATATATATACATTTTTTAATATAAATTTTATGTTTTATACATTATTATATTTGTACACTTATTCAAATTACAAGACAAACACCAAGCTCTAAAGTACATATGACCTATGATTTAATGTACTTCAGCATCTCAGTTAGGGGTTCGCCAAATAGTCCTTCCGGTTCCTCCCTTGTTTATCTGAATATTGAAACTTATCAGGGATGTGTTGGTCTGGAAGCTGCTAATCAATAGTTGATGGGTATAATGTGGGCGTAGTGATTATTTAATATTATTAAGCCTACTCTTGTATTAGGTTTCTTTATTGTTGAATTGACTAATTCTTATTCCGTGACGGAGAAATATTTGGCTTGCCGTCACGGATCACACATGATTTCGTAGAACAGCTGATTTTAATTTATAGGTTATATTGTAGAAAAGTTTTTTAGGTCACTTATGTTTTTTTATTTATT
>JBAIZL010000010.1:3547867-3550367 GCA_036971475.1 Prosapia bicincta
AAGTATATTTTCCGCAGTATCCTATCTCCTTTTCTTGTAAGAAAAGAAATTTGGTGATACTACATTTATTTATCGAGATTTCTTTCCAATTTTGTGTTTCTACTATTTTTAAATTTCACCCCTCTCAAGTAATTTATCTAATGTGTGTCGGTTAATTCGTATTTCTTGATTTTGTTTTAGTTTTATATATTTATATGTTAATGTTTTCCATCCAATAATTTCATTATGTGACTTTTTATGATATTTACCTAGTTTTAGTTATTTTTATACGTTTTTACTTTTCTATACAATTATACAAATTTAATAACTAATACTTACCTTTTTTTAAGTTATAACATAACTTTATTTGAAGATTAAATTCCCTAAATATACCCTACAATGCTACATACAGACAGCAAGATATGAACAGACCATTGGATAGCCTTCTCAGAATAACGCAAGACCCTGTTGCTACATTCCTATCAGAAATAGCCCGATTCCGATTCTCGATTCCTGGAATCATCGATTCTATCAGTACCGAGTAATCGTCGATACTCGATTCTCCAGTGAAAAAAGTGCTGATTCAGATTCTTGTTTTCTGTGATGCAATTTATAGGAAAAATATTTAATCATTTACTATGCCTTATTTATGTATTAGTTACTTTTAATGAATTAAAAAAATAAAGCAAATGCCGATTTGAGATAAAGAAAATATTGTTATTATTTATGAAGAAACAACAAAGACGATACGAAGCATTTCTGGTCCTTTTGTTAGTTACCTCTTTTCTCGCTAGGGCAGGCCCGATTCTCTCTCCGTCTCTAACCTCCACTACTCCGTCACCGCGTCATAGATGACAAAACGAAACACAAACATAACGTACTTCCAGTTATACAAAATTAAATACCTATTCATGAAGTTATATTGTAATTGTAAAGTACATATTTACAATTTTAAATAAATTATTACTTTTATCCTATATGGTTGCCATGCTTTCAGAAATTCCTATTTATTCATACATCAAGGTTGAACGCTTTGTGTTGAACGAAACTTTCAAAATACTTCAAGATACTTCACCTAATGACCAAGATGTTAACTAAATTAAATATTCGAGAATATAGAACTTGGAAGAATCGAGAATCGAAAAGTAAATTTTAGAATCGAAATCGGAATCCGAATCGAAAATTATAAGTATGACCCCATCCCTAATTTCTATCTAAAGTTTTAAAGCTGTTATTGCATAAATGTATATTATATATATATATAACGTTGTTGGATTATAAAGTAATCCCCATTAAGCAGTGTATAGACGCTCCCATGAGTAAAACGTAAAAGAACAGCTGTTACCGGCTTTCGTCACTTTTGTGGACAATATGGAGCAGTAACTGGTTTGGTTTCGATAGAAACTCTTCATCTCCAAGTGGTTAGATTCTGAGGGCCCAAAATATACTTTAAATTGCACTCAACATTTTTTCAAAAAAACTTATTTTAAAGATGAACAAGCGGTTTACTATTATTTTTCTTTGAAGGGTATATGTGGATAAAAAGTATATAAATCTTAAGTAAGGTTAAAAAGTTTGTTATTTGGGATATGGATGAACGACCGCTCATGTTTGCAGGGTAACGTGAATGTGTAAAGTAGATCTACAACCTGGTTCCTATATGAAGAGAGTTTACTATCACACCATCGCAAATCTTGTAGATCTGCCCCCCCCCCCCCATATTCCACAACAAAGATAATTTATATTCTGAAATTTTTCCTTACGTCAGAGCTTTTGCAATGGCCTCTAATATGATGAAATTTGTTGGAAATATTCTGATCACTCTATACCCAATTTCCTCTGACCAAACTTGTATGTTATGGATTTCAGTTTAAACTTTAATAATGCTTAACAAGCATCTTTATCTTACTGTTATGAATCGGTTTGCCACGATTCAGCAGTTTAAACAAGGACATGATCAATTCAAAAAGCAAAACGTTTTTACATATTTTATTTTGTTATCCTCAACTCGTTGAACGATAAGAAATCACTTTTTTTATATTTAAAATGTTACTATGATATTGCGAATATTTTACAGCCCTATAATATCCTAGGAACATAGTTTTTTTTAACATAAATTGAAAAAGAAAAGAGATTCCATTCGTTCGAATACAACCTTCTCATAAATATTTTATAAACCTATATTAAACATTTTGTTTATAACGTCCACTTACAGTTTTCAGACTTAGATGCAATATTCTAGCTTTTTAAAAATAATCCTAAATAAAATTATGAAGATGTCATTAAAGAAAAGAGAGCGATCAAAGGTTTTCTTCTAAATGCATAGCATAGCAGAACAAGTAATTATATTGCGATTGTTTCATTTCACAAAATAAAATACAATATCAAGAGCACAGTGGTACAGTATATAACAAAACTATAGGTGAAAAAACCCCAAAACCACAAAAATTAATGAAAAAATAACTAAAATAAGTTACCTAAGATTAAATCCTTATGTACATTTCGATGACAAAGTCATCAT
>JBAIZL010000010.1:3556968-3559468 GCA_036971475.1 Prosapia bicincta
AAGTAATAGCAAAAGTGTAATAAGTATATATATATATATATATATATATATATATATATATATATATATATATATATCGAAATCTTGTTGCTGTTCATAACGAGCTGGTTGTTAATTCTTAATTACACTTTTGCTATTAGCAACTTCTGGTCGCAAGTAATAGCAAAAGTGTAATAAGTACATATATATATATATATCATATATATAGTGTAATAAGTACGAGTATATATATATATATATCGAAATCTTGTTGCTGTTCATAACGAGCTGGTTGTTAGTTCTTAATTACACTTTTGCTATTAGCAACTTCTGGTCGCAAGTAATAGCAAAAGTGTAATAAGTACATATATATATATATATATATATATATAGTGTAATAAATACGAATATATATATATATATATATATATATATATATATATATATATATATATATATCGAAATCTAGATGATGTTCTAAACGAGCTGGTTGTTAATTCTTATTACACTTTTGCTATTAGCATCTTCTGGACGCAAGTAATAGCAAAAGTGTAATAAGTATATATATATATATATATATATATATATATATATATATATATATATATATATATATATATATCGAAATCTTGTTGCTGTTCATAACGAGCTGGTTGTTAATTCTTAATTACACTTTTGCTATTAGCAACTTCTGGTTGCAAAAAAATAGCAAAAGTGTAATAAGTACATATATATATATATATATATATATATATATAATGTAATAAGTACGAGTATATATATATATATATATATATATCGAAATCTAGATGATGTTCTAAACGAGCTGGTTGTTAATTCTTATTACACTTTTGCTATTAGCATCTTCTGGTCGCAAGTAATAGCAAAAGTGTAATAAGTATATATATATATATATATATATGTATATATATATATATATATATATATATATATATATATATATATATATATATTTTAAAACAACACAGGTTATTCAAATATAACAATATTTATTATTTTAAATCCAAAATAATATTATTTGGATTTAAAATAATAAATATTCTTGTATTTGAATAACCTGTGTTGTTTTAAATTATTAAACAAGAAAACGTATTTTATATTTATATATATAATTTATATATATTATATTATATTTATATATATTTATATATATAGTGTAATAAGTACGAGTATATATATATATATATATATATATATATATATATATATATGTATATATATATATATATATATATATATATATATATATATATATATATATATCGAAATCTTGTTGCTGTTCATAACGAGCTGGTTGTTAATTCTTAATTACACTTTTGCTATTAGCAACTTCTGGTCGCAAGTAATAGCAAAAGTGTAATAAGTACATATATATATATATATATATATATATATATATATATATATATATATATATATATATATATATAGTGGAATAAGTACGAGTATATATATATATATATATATTTATATAAATATATATATATATCGAAATCTTGTTGCTGTTCATAACGAGCTGGTTGTTAATTCTTAATTACACTTTTGCTATTAGCAACTTCTGGTCGCAAGTAATAGCAAAAGTGTAATAAGTACATATATATATATATATATATATATATATATATATATATATATATAGTGTAATAAGTACGAGTATATATATATATATATATATATATAAATATATATATATATCGAAATCTTGTTGCTGTTCATAACGAGCTGGTTGTTAATTCCTAATTACACTTTTGCTATTAGCAACTTCTGGTCGCAAGTAATAGCAAAAGTGTAATAAGTACATATATATATATATATATATATATATATATATATATATATATATATATATATATATAGTGTAATAAGTACGAGTATATATATATATATATATATATATATATATATATATATATATATATATATATATATATATATATATATATCGAAATCTTGTTGCTGTTCATAACGAGCTGGTTGTTAATTCTTAATTACACTTTTGCTATTAGCAACTTCTGGTCGCAAGTAATAGCAAAAGTGTAATAAGTACATATATATATATATATATATATATATATATAGTGTAATAAGTAAGAGTATATATATATATATATATATATATATATATATATATATATATAAATATATATATATATATATCGAAATCTTGTTGCTGTTCATAACGAGCTGGTTGTTAATTCCTAATTACACTTTTGCTATTAGCAACTTCTGGTCGCAAGTAATAGCAAAAGTGTAATAAGTACATATATATATAAATAAATATATATATATATATATATATATATATATAGTGTAATAAGTACGAGTATATATATATATCGAAATCTTGTTGCTGTTCATAACGAGCTGGTTGTTAATTCTTAATTACACTTTTGCTATTAGCAACTTCTGGTCGCAAGTAATAGCAAAAGTGTAATAAGTACATATATATATATATATATATATATATATATATATATATATATATATATATATATATAGT
>JBAIZL010000010.1:3561968-3564468 GCA_036971475.1 Prosapia bicincta
TTTATTTTTTACCGTCCTATTTAAGCTTATGATAAAATATTACTTTATAATTATTTCTTATTATTAATTAAAAACGGAATCATTCTTAGACATAATAAAGTTTTTGTCACAAACAATTGGTAGAACATTTTACCACCTGGTAATATATATACATATATGTGTGTGTGTGTGTGTGTGTGTGTATACATATATATAAATAAATAAATATATATATATATATATATATATATATAAATATTTATCGAAGCGTATTTTGTTGATGATAGTTTTTATGTTACTACTTTCTTTAGCATTCAAGCTCACATTTATTGATCACTAGGCCTCTGCTACGTTTTCAATTTAAAACAAGTTATACGACGGTATTCCAAAGAAGAGTTTCAAAACATCTGTTTCCAGGAGTCCTAAGGAATCTTTAATAGGACTCGTTTATAGGTGTGATTCCAGCACCGATTCTCAGAAGTGTTTACAAATAGCTTTTTAAGTCATATTTGAACCAATTGTAACGGTAACAGAATGATAGAACGTGTTCCGTCATTATAAAAAATTCGATATACATGTCGAAATTTAATCACTTTATGTTAAATTCGTGTTGTTGTTAAATTTGCTGTTTATTAAAACGTAATGAGTGATATTTAGGCAGAATCATAACCCCCTCCCCGGTCTGAGGAAATGATAGGGCTATGGTGTCCCGTGTAAAGCTTTCTACACGTAAAACACACCATTTTTGTGTGCTTTACCCCCCAAAAACTTTGAAGAGAGGCGTCCATCCAATACAAAACTCGTCAAAATTTCATACTTGCGAAACATTTGGTAAACTTTTTTTTATATTCTTATTTAGGTTTCCAAAAATTTAAGGAATATCAATTTCAATTAGTATTTGAATATTATGTAT
Source organism: Prosapia bicincta (assembly GCA_036971475.1). Lineage (NCBI taxonomy): Eukaryota > Metazoa > Arthropoda > Insecta > Hemiptera > Cercopidae > Prosapia > Prosapia bicincta. Next base: position 3,562,861 of record JBAIZL010000010.1, read on the forward strand.
GTAATATGTATATAATACTTGTACACACACACACACACACACACACACACACACACACACACACACACACACACACACACACACACACACACACACACACACACACACACACACACACACACACACACACATACATACACACACACACACACACACACACACACACACACACACACACACATAAATATTTATATTGTAATCCTTAGATGAATTATTTTTCCTTGTTGAATATGTACGGTGAAATAAAACAACTTTCATAAACAAAAATATATTACTTCATTTTTATATTTATTGAAGCTTTTCGCTAATTTATATTATCAGTATTTTCAAAACCTATACATCACTGTCCAGTTAGATGACTAGAGTAAGAATACAATCTTACTCTAATCATATAACCGGACAGTAATGTATAGGTTTTGAAAATACAGATAATGTAAATTAGCGAAATGCTTCAATAAATTTTAAAATGAAGTAATATATTTTTGTTTATGAAAGTTGTATTATTTTACCGTATATATATATATATATATATATATATATGGTGATACATTTTCTTGTAGCATAGTTTAGTTAATGAATACAAATAGTTCAAATACAAGAATAGTTTTAGTAGTAGTTTTAATTTATATATTTTCCTTATAAATAAATTAAAACTGTTCTCGTTCTTGAAATATTTTTTTATAATATATATATATATATATATATATATATATATATATATATTAGCGTTGAATATTATATTAATAATAAATTTTTTTTTAATTTTTCTAATATTTTTTTTATTTATTCCAGGTAAGTCTTCTTCTACTACACATATCAAATAAAACTCCTGTTTGGATTTGTTGTGGAGAAAGTTCAAGTATAATGTTTACAGATTCGTAAGGAGACTACTAATTGCAACAGCTGATATATTAGTAATTGTAAACCATTATTAGCCGTAGCAAATAGTTTTATATCATAATTTTAACAATACATGTTATGAAATAGTGTGAATTACTCTATTTTAGTTAGCTATTATTAATTGGATAATATATTATATAGAGTGCTTGAGTAACTTTTGTTTTACCAAATGCTTGATTTTATTGTTAATTACCTATTGGTCTATGCAATACGTAACGTAGTCCATAGCAAATATTAAATGTGATTATTTTTTTATTTTTCTTTGATTCTCGTGTCTTTCTTCAAATTATGACATTCAAATTAATATAATAGGCTAATACGTTTATAATTTATGTTTTACAATGTTAAAAAACAGTTCATTCTGTGAGAAGCAGTGAAGTTTCCTATTTTTGTAGTATTTATTAAAACACTCTAGTTTGTTGCTATAATATTTCTATGTTTAACCTCTATAACTTCCAAAGCATTTAGGAAAGATCACATTCATTGAATGAAAACTATATAACCTAATTAAAAAAGGAAATTATACCCCACACAACTAACACATTATGCCTAAATCTTGTAATTTTTACCTAAACACAGGTAGCTTACGCTTGTTTTAATTTAGAATTTCGCTTATATATAGCTAGAACCTTACTAGTGTTTTGCCTCGTCGGCGTTTGGGCGAATATTACACTTTTAAGTGCATTGAAAACATAGTTTATAATCTCA
>JBAIZL010000010.1:3579468-3601968 GCA_036971475.1 Prosapia bicincta
GAAGGACTTTGGTGGAACCTGAGGTTACGCCGCGTCTGTCACTGACAGTGGCTGCGGTTAGGAATATCCGTTCACGATTTTGAAACTGATCTGTTTTTAATTAAACAATATTAAAAATTTTGAAAAAAAACCCCTTTTTGTTTATTTCTTTTATTTTATTTCCTCAATTTTTACTTATGAATTTCTAAATTTTTTAAAAATATTTAACCACTTTCTTCACTAGCCCAATATAAAATGTTTATTATATTCTTCGTTTTTCCGGTGTATGACCCTTTTTACGTACCATAGTTTGAATCATTCTTTACATATTTAAATGACCTTATTTTTCCCTTATATGTAGTTTCAAATTTTCACCCCGTTTGCCTACAGATGTTGCTTTCCCTATAAATGGTTTTATAAACTATATTGGTTTGTACTAACTTATATTTTCTTTCCACATCACCCTTTAATTTTTTTTTTTAATGTCTGATTATATTTCTAATATGGATATATTACTTATTAATCCTAGTTCTGTGTATCTACAAGCCTCTATGTTTAATACTGTTTCTAATTAACGTCGAGGGCCCCAGGCTATAGATTTATTTTCTCAAGGACAGTTGATTTTTTTGAATAATAATTGTTACTTCTTGATTGACCAAACTTTGTTCTGTATGTTTAGATTTCAATAACTCAAATCTTTGTTCAATACAATTATCCTCACACTTGGATTCTTAATATATACAGCTACATTTAATCTATTGCGAGAAGTTATGTATGCCGTCTTGAGAACGTATATACATCGAGAACGTCGATAAACTATATTTATAAAACCATCAAGCTACCAGAACTCTTCTAAATCCACAGTCAAACAGTATAGACCATTAAAATGTAAATATCTGAGATATTTCAGTATACATTCCCCCAAAACATTAAAATGAAATTGGCTTAGTGTTATAGAACATAATAATGTATAAGTGCAAAAACATCCAATCAGTGATTTTCATTATCTTTTCAAAATTCCACCAATTGTCTGTTTCAAAATCAATACGATTTGTTTCTGATGAAACTTGTTAAACGATATTTCACTGCAGTTATGACACCAACATTTCGAATTCACTCGTTACGTGCTTTATGTAGAATAAAGTTAGACTATTGCTTCAACTTGCTCGCTTTTTATGTGTGTAACCAATACATTCGCACTTACACACGATATTACCCTGTATACGTACTCTGTATGTTGTGTATATGTATAGTACCTTATATATTTACTTTAGTGTAACACGATCGATGCTATCTATATACATCACTGATTTACAGGATTCTTCCTTAGAAGATCATATTCTTAGAGGAAGGTACATAGTTTTAATACATTAATATATAATAAACTCCAGTTTTTACATAAAAAGTCTTCAGGTCCACTCTTCTTAATTGTTACTAGGCCAATAAAATGTTAGAAGTGAAAAATAAAATCAGGTCCATTTTTCTATCTTTCTAACACATTTTTCTGTATTTTCCTTGTTGATTGGAATTACTCGATTTTCAAAACCTAAATTGTACTTTTTGACAATACTAGAAATTACTTTTCAAGTTTTGAAAATGGAGTAATTCCGAAACGCGTCAACAAAGGAAAATGTTGTAATGTTAGGAAAAGCAAAAATTAAGTACTGGAATATATAAAAATATTCCACACAGAATTGAAGACTAGTATATAAGAATTTCGAAACTAGTTCTTTAAGAAATATAAAGTAATAGAGTGAAAATATTTAAATCTAAAAACTTTCATCACTATGTAGGAAGAATAACTTTATAAATTGAATAAACATTTAGATACAGACATTTGTATTTCCTAGTTTCTTTCTTGACCTCATTTCAAAGTAGTTTTACGTTTTCATAGTAAATTACTAAATTCTTCTATTTATAAACTTTCCTGATTTGCATTACCATAATAAAACGGTAGTCAACGCCTGGAATATTTGCATGTTATAGTTTGTTTAAAATACGTACTTTTCTACTCTTTACTCTTTACTCTCTTCTACTCTTTACTGGAATAAAAGACAAGAATTTGATGTTTTCTTTAAACTAATCCATTGACTTCAGCTGCTTCTTGTAATGCTCTCTCTAGATTTATTCGCTTAGAAAAAAGTACTGAAGTATGTAGGTTAACAAATGGTTATTTCTATACAAGAGTGTGAAGTATAATAAATCTTATTGGTAGAGTGAGGATTTGCCGTAATGGAACTGTGCCAAACCTGGTTTTATTTCCTACACTTCACGCTAGTCTCTTAGACGTCTCCGTTTTTATCTTGTGCATCGCTAAATATTAAGATATCAGTTATATATATATATATATATATATATAACTTTAAAAGGGACAAACGTAGTAACAATATTAATATAAAAAACGTATTTAAAACAGCTTTCAGCAACTGTTGACTTTGCTGTCCTGCTTCCTTATTAAGGTATATAATTTACCTTTATAAAAGTATTTTTTTTATAAATTGTTATACGTTGAAAGTATATTCGATTCTCTTATAACAAAATTAACTTGTATTCAAACTCATCCCAATCATTATTCAACTAAAACTTTATTAACAACTTTAAAAACTTCAAAACTATAACTTTAAATTGAACAGATTTTTGTTCAATATATAACATACTTTATTACGCTGTTTTCTCATCATTTCCGAAAACGTTATTCGTAGAAGATTTTAAGGACGATATAAATATGAAAAATAATAAACCTTTGAATAGTTTCTAAAATTGATCAGTTAAACATGGAAACTTACGCATGCTCATTAGGAGGTTTACTTTTTTCAGAAAAAAGTTAAATAAGATTAACTTAGCAAGTGTTTGTTATAGATTTGTACATAAAAAATGCTGCGAAAAGGACCTCTATGTGAGACACCATAATGCTTAATTTGATATAAACTAGTATTTTCCGTGTTACATATGTCCTAACTCTTTGGTTTACCTTAATTGTAATCTTTAAACCTTAAACACAATGCAGAGGGTTTTTTACTCAAATAAATTACCAGTATAGAAATGCATTACTCTTTTTTTAGCATACAACAATAACTTTGTCAAAAAATTGGTTTCAATAGTGGCTGTATTGATATATAATATAATAATATATGTGTAAAGTTTTATAACGCATTTCAATTCAAATTGGTAATATCTGCTATAAAGCAAGTCTACGTCATAGAAGGGAAGCAGAATCAGCCCCGACTCCAAGTCTCCCAAGTAACAGAACTTTATTGTATCTCTTCAATAATAGCCCGTATGAGTCATTCGCTATAAAATTCAGAAACTCGTAAAATTGCCTGACAATAAATTAGAAATTTTTTTTTAGTTATATTATTTTAGTACTAGCATTTGTTCGTCCATGACTCATTTTTTTCTCTTTATGGGTATCACTCCATTATTACTATTTGGTAAGTTTTTCTTCATTAACACTCCTCATATGTTTAGCCATAACTTCTTGTTTATGCAGTTTTTCCTTCGTTCAGGGTTTTCTACGATTATTTTATTATGTTTGTTATGTTAAGTACTTATTACAATTTATTTAGACGTTTTCCTGTGATGTTTAAGACCTATATAACAATATGTTGTATTGTTGTATTGTGTAACACATCTAAATATTTGTTGATCCTATGTTTTATTGTTGTATATTATGCCTTCTTTGTATAATTTAATTTACAAATGATTCCACTCTTTCTAGTATGTTCTTGTCATTACTCTAAAATTGTATGTAATTTTTTTCGAAGCTCAATAAAAACTATTATGTCTTTTTCTTAGTTCAATATATTGTTTACTTTTTGTTGCAAATTATAAATATATTTGCAAATATTAGGAAATATAGTTTTAATATGCATAATATGAACACACGAAACATTGAGAACAAATTTGCAATAATTATGTTTTCAATTTAATAAATGTTTTAAACATAACTTTGTTTCACTTATAACTATTTTTTTTACTTTAATATAATTATCTACTTGTGCTTCATGACTCAATATGGCCTACTATTGAACACAAAATATATATTATTTTTAATATTTTGTAAGCTGTGAAAATATAAATTACATATAAAACTATGTTCGTGACATATAAATACTTTTATAATACAGTGTTGGTGTTTATTTGCAGGACATTAACCTCGGCTAAACTTTCACCACGGATGTCGTCAAATTTTGGTGGGTTATTTTCTTAAAGTGCACGATATCACCCGCCTTTGTACAAATTGCAAAATTTACTTAGTTTCATTGTGTACCACTGTGCTTGTTCAGCTTAATTGTACATTATTTTAGGTAAATTTGTTATCACGCATTCATTTTTTTTAATATTTGCTTCATTCATGATACATTATTTAATTTTTAACCACCTCCAGTTCTAAACCAGTCAATTTATTTGTCATTGTGTAGAAGCGTTTAGAGACGTCTAGAGGTTTAGGTAATTCACATTAAAAATGACAAACATGTAAATAAATCAATCCATTTATGTAGCTGAAGGAATGTGTTTACTACACTAACACCATAGATATCTACTACATTCTGCATGGATTGATTTACGTGTATGTTGAAATGTTTATTTCCATAATGCTGTTTCTATCATTGGCGTAAGCAATTTATAATAGGCCTATTCATTCAAATCACTTAAACATTTTGTTGCTATAGTTTTGCCATAGCGTAGTAGTCTGACAGGTGTAGCGGGTGAACTCCTATTTCCTCAGTGTGAGAGGAAGTCTGGTGCAGGTAAGGTTCCATAGCTTTGTCTCATTCCCAATTCCTCTGGATCCATTATTTCCTATCCTTGTTCCTACCTATCCCTGCTCTTCTGGTATTAAAAAGGTGTCACTGAAAGACACCTATTTAGGTATCCGTAAAGTGTAGGTAGAGTTCACGTACAAGTCCATGAACACCTGATTCCTGCACCTGGAGGTGGATATTCCTTCATGAATCCTGCTTATAGGAACAAACGTTTCCTATCCTTCATATACGGACTATCTGACCGTCTTTAAAGTCAAAATAAAAAGTTAAAATTTCAAAAACAAATAACAGTGACTTGTTCACTTCAAGTTTATCTTTAAACTCGTTACTTAGGGTGTTTCAGAAAGTAACGGGGTATTGATTACAATCTGTATTATTTGTACGATTCTGGTTTAGCACAACATTGCAATGTCTGTCAATCTGTTTTACACATTGTTGTTGTAAGGTTTATAAATGTGCTTAGCAATAATTGACGTGCAACTAATGAATTGCTATTGTACAGAAACAATAGATTTTATCGATATTGTAATGAACCTATTGTTAATTAAAGCGAAACTGAATTTTTATTTCGTTATATAAATCACGTTTGTAAAACTAACACATAAAAATAATTATTTTAAAAAATAACATTACCACGATCGAAACGTTACACACTCGTATATTGCCAGTTGTGCTGATAATCTCTGTGTCCAATTCGTGCACTCGTCTCGAACCCAAAAGCCATGTACTTGAAATGTTGTAGAAGAGGTTAAAGGTTGATGATATCTTGCAGAAAGCTTGAGTAGTTGGGACACATAAGTAGTGTAAAGAGTTCTACATTGCTCTCACTTATCGTATCACACAAAAACTGTAGGTAATAGAGAACAAGGGAAAATAATACAAATGGTTCTATGAGTCTCAAGAAGGCTCTTGTTCCCTACATGTGTTACACAATGCTTAGAGAAATGAATCAGGTAGCAATAACTAAAGTTATAGCTAGTATAGGGTAACAGTAATACGCTCGAAAAAGACATGTTTTTTTTAATTTCTTCTTTTACTTAGCTTGAATTCTTCTCACATCTGCCATATTTTCCTGAATCTGCATATTGTCTTTTCGAATCTATTATGGGCCTAGAAAGCAACGATTTAGTTAACTTATTGAAAACTGTTTTTTTTTTTTAATTTTAAAATATGTTCCTTTATGTTAAAATATGTTTAAATAGTAAATAAGTTAAAACTTATTGCTAATAGTTTTACTAAATACTTTAAAAATAAACATTATTTTATTTCTTAAACAAAAAACAACAAATTAAAACCGTACAATGTAATTTTTAGGTTTTACTAATAAACTTACTCTTGTTAACGGTAAGTATCTCCCACATGAGTATATCAGGGGTCACTTAATCTGGACGGACCCCCCTTCCAAAATCCTCTCTATGTTTGACCCACTGATCAAATATTGGAAGATTTATTGCATGTGCATATTGCCGAGCATAAAGTATGTGATTTTGCATTCCCAAAACTAAGACCTGAAGTGAGCATCAAGATATGTTTTTGTTTACAGATAAATTTGTATATCATTCATTTTTTAGACAAACAAAATTCTTTATCTTAACAAAATAGATGCAACCTAGATACATAAAATCAATTTTAAAAGGATACTAAACAATGCAGTCATACTTCTATTTATTAAAGCAATAACAAAACCAAAAGAAAATACGGAAATTATTTATTAACTTCAGATACACTATGAATGGAAAAATCAAGAGTTTTTGAGGTGTGACAAGCTTCAAAAGTAGACTAATTGGCTAGAGACTTCTGTATAACATGAAACGTCATTGCCTAGTTTATTCCCCAGTGCTAGTCTACGTTGCAGTGAGTTACAACGTCCAAAACACTTTTAAACAAATGTTTAATAAACTCTTTATTGTTTACCATTTTATTGTTCATTAAAATTTAATCGAATTAATTTACTTAATCATTTTACTTAATCAAACTTAATCATTCGTTAATAGGGTTTAATTAAAATTACTTTAAATTTTATAAAATTTAATTTCATTGTAAAACGAAATATATATGAAACATTTTTAAGAGGAATAAAATTAAATATTTATCAATACAATTTCAGTTCTCCAACTTGTTTGCGTCAAACTTATAACTTTACCAATATATCAATAATATTAACTAATTATATTTTTTTTGTTTCCCTGACTTAAATTTTTATGTAACCTATAAAATACGTACATGAAGTTGACATTATAATTTAATTCACTCCAAGTAATACAATATGGAGTGTTTCTTGCATTGACACTTTTATTTCCTGTTAGTATTTAAACGATAGTAGTTTGAAATAAACGGCAATTCTATTAAAATATATTACAATGTAACTTATTGCCATACAATTGCCATTAAAATGTATGTCATTTGTAATTCCTATCCTTTTGTAAATCTTTAACACAGAAATAGACACTAGCACATAAATATGTACGAAATTATTTTTAAACACCTTGAAACTATTAAGTAAATTAGGACTTAGCTAGTGAGAACAATTCACAATGGTAACAATTAAAACAGGTAACTCTAAATCTCACTACACATTAGTTTATTAAAACACACTAATTTATTAAAACAAACAGTTTCGACGACTATGTCACCTTCATCAGTGCTTGGCTACTACTGAGTAGTACTGATGAAGGCGACATCGTAGACGAAACTAGTCTGCTTGTTTTAATAAACTAATCTGTAGTGATATTTAGAGTAAACTGATTTATATTTTACTGTTGTACCTTGAAACTATTTTCATATTTCGATTTGTTTTTAGAATCTGTAGCTATTTCCTAAAAACAAGATAAATTTTACAAGTCGTTTTTAGAAATAAACCTCAATAAAAACTAGCAGCAATACAATTAATATATCTAATAATATACTCTATATTCCAACTACAACAAAAATAAAAATATTGTATACAATTATAAACGAACTGATCATCCGAGGCTACTATTACAATTAAGTCCCAAATTAATTAATTAAATAATTAACAGTAATTATGATACTGCTATTATTTTAATCTATTTATTCGTTCTCCGTTGATATTATTACTATATAATAAGTTTTTCTGGTCAATAACCCCCATTATATGTTTAACGATAACTCCCTTATTGTACAGGTTTTCTCCTAAGAATCAGGAATTATTCATAATATAAATTAAAACATGCTAGTTATAAGTGTGTCTTATAACTTCATTATGTTTATACCCTCCGATGATGGTAATGATTTGGTTAGAGACATGTAAATGACGTTTTATCTACAGCCTATAATGTGTTGATTTAGTTGTTTCATCAACATCTTGTACTGAGTATTTGTTCATTATATTACTTCCAGTATTCTTTTTACATTTGTTTTTCTAGTCTTGAAAAACGTTAAATTATGCATTTTTAAAACTAAACACTTATAGTATTAGCCACAATATTGTTTCTAATACATATGAAAGTGAAAAATTGTGATAAATTTAGTTCCTGAATTAAACCGCTCTTTCGGAACTAGGCACTACAATAAAACTACTCGTGATTCGGTGACCTCTAGTATGCAGTAAGATAATGTTGTCGATAATGTCCAGAGATTGTTCTCCAATGACCTCTGTAGGTAGATATCTTCAAGGGTAAAAGTCCTGGGTATAAATCTTTCCGTCCTTGATGTGGCACGAACTAAAGCATAATATTGTAGTCATACGAGACCGATGCTATTGAATGGAGTGTGTTTGAAGCGAATATTGAGGCTCCTCGTGTTGAAAGTCGCTTTACATAGGAATTGCAATGCAAATTAAAAGTAATATTTTGTTCCCAAAGTGAGTTAAGTATATTATTCATAGCAATAATTAAATTATATATAGCGTCCGGCAATAAAACCTCCCTAATTTTAAAAGGTAGTTACAAAAAAAAAACATACAGAAAACATACCTTTATTGGCAAACAACGAATACTAATTTTACATTACTTCATTTTAAAAATTATATCCTCTAAATGACATCCTCCATTGTTGATACATTGACGAAGTCTCTCCCTGGTGTTCTTTATAGTTGTTGTGTTATTTCTCTTGAAATAGCTGCCCCTTCCTGGGTAATTGCCTCTTTAAGTGCACATTTATGGGACAATGTTTGTACACTTCAGTCTTTAAGTGTCCTCAAAGAAAGAAATTACAAGGGGATAAATCAGACGACCTTGGGGGCCAGGCAATGTCACAACGCAAAGAGACAAGACGTCCAAGAACCAACTCTCTCAACATTTCCATAGAACGCCGAGAAGTGTGAGATGTGGCTCCGACCTGCTGGAACCATATCTCTTGCTCTTCATGGTCTACAACAAACTGGCTTAGACGAGGTCGGAGGAAAGTCTCTATCATGTGACACTAACAATTCGAATTAACCGTTACCGTTTGGCCGCCTTTTTCGAAAAATTACGGTCTCACACAAAACCTGGGTTGTGTAGTGGTCGCTGATAAAGTACTCGAGGGTCATCTGCAGCCCAGTAGCGAAACTTCTGTTTGTCACTACCTGATAAGTGGAAGTATGACTCATCCGACCAGTAGGTTTTCCTTTTAGTGCTGAGCCTGTTTGTCTAAAGTTTGACAGCCGCAGTTGAATAGTTTTCCTATCAGGAACACGATCATGTCGGCCAAGTTCGAATCGAATACGAAACGCACGCTGAGTAGCAATCACAGACCCACCGTTACTGATAAACTCCTCTACAACCAACGCACGATGCGCACCAAGCCAAGCCATGATGCACACTGAAAATTGCACGTACACCGCTTTCAAACAATACCCACACCACATCAGTGCTACCACTACGACTCACACAGCGGTTCCTTCAAATACGGGAGGTTTTATTGCCGAAACAAAATGCCTGGTGCCTGGAAAAAAAATAATAAATAAAAAAGTATTGCCGAACCCTGTATATATATATATATATATATATATATATATATATATATATATATATATATATATATATATACACACACACACATATATATATATATATATATATATATATATATATATATATATATATATATATGTAAGTATATGTATGTATGTATAATTAAATTATGTTATTATGTGGAGAGTTTATTTAGATATGAAACTCTCAATATTCAAATATAAGAAACTTGCATGGATAATAGATGCAAAAATATTCCCTTATAGTTGTATTGCAAAGCAATTAATATAAATTATTGGATATTTTTTATAATATTTACTCTTTATAGTTCTGACAATTATCAATACATGCCCAAAACGTTTTTTGTTTTAATTTTAAAAGTATTTTCATATCTATTATAATTCACTCTTAATACTCACATAATAATATTACGATATTCTAATTCACAGTTTAAATTTTTCCTATCGATTAGCTGTTAAATTGCTCTATTTCATCCTATACAAGAGAAACTCTGCGGATAAAATTCCGTCATTATTCAGTATATGTCCTCCCCTTCTAAGTGCCAGAGAGCACCTATAACCTACATCTATTCTACTTGTTCTTACAACACATACGTGTCCCAGAAGACAATTTCTTATAACCTAGATATAGAACGTGAATCTATTTACGCATTCCAGTCTACATAGTTGAGTGTCGCTGCTAATTTTCCAAACTAAGTTCATGGTACCACCTTAATCGATTACAATCTTTCCACTGCCTTCACATTTAGCATTGGTTTTAGATATTCGCCTAAAGATAGAAATCTCTGACAGTTGGAGACTAAACGTAGGTGATGATTATGATTATTTAGCATTTATTTGTTAACATGCTTTACCTAATTAATTTCGTTTACAACTTTAACTCTGAAGAATAATAATTTGAAACACTTAATTTGTATTGCTCACCACCCCTATTACAGAACCCTTATAATTAAAATGAACTATAATATTAAAACATTTTACGGAAATAGCTTTTTAATTGTAAAACTTATTATTGATAAATTATAGTTATCAAATTAATATACGTTTTCCTCATGATTTACTCTGGCCCTTCAGTACTACTTAAGATGAGCCTTTAAATTACTTTCAAAGAATCTGGGGCTTAAGAGAGAAGTTAAAGCAGTGTCTCGTCGATAATATTATTTTTTCAACAAAACAAAACAAAATTATTCCATCATAATGCAAACTAAGTCAGACGTTACACCATATTACAAAATTAGGTTTTTCCAAATCAAAATTTGCAATCAATTTGTCATAAAAATATTTCCAAAATAAGATCGTTCTAAATACTATCCATATCGAGAAAGTATGAGAATGAAGGGGTGACCAGTAACTTGTTTTGTTAATAAATGATTAATTACTTTTTAATTAACCAACATCCTTGAAGCCATAAACGGGTAAAATTACTTTCTTTCACGGAGGTACACTTTTGATTGTATATAGCCTATACCCCTCCCTGATGCTGTACGACGCATTAGATTTACAGATATGTTAAGGCGTTATGAATTTATGGGGGAAACTACTAAGCAAAAGAAAAACATAGATACATTGCTTCTGTAAAAGTACCATTTTTTCTGGTAGGCTGAATTTCTATTTGGAGTATTTTATTATTTCTTATAATTATGTTTTAACTAAAACAAATATAATTTTTAAGAAATGAAGCGAGCGAAAACATATTTTTATATCGCTTATTTCTTATGTTCTCATCACATTTTCACCTTTTTTCGTAATTTAAAATTAGAATCTTATTTTCATAATTTATTGTAGGGGTAGTAAAAGTTCCTTAAAGTAGCTTTATATTGTTCTATTTGGATAGAAACTAGTAACAATTATTCTTGACACACATCAGAACGCTTTAATGCACACGAAGATTAATTATTTTGCCAAAACGTTAATCCACCACAGATAATTTAATCTAATAAATATCTTCAATATCATGAAATATTGGTTTCTCCATCTAAGGTATCGCGTCTAATAGTTTAATCATGTCCACCATAAATTAATTTTTCTTTTATTAGCTTTGTATATGTTTATTTTTTTTTTAATAAAATAAGTAAATCATTACTGTTTACATTCTATGGCCTTTAAATACTATACAATCAGTTATACAATAGCTACAATTTGTATAACAAATGTTTAAAATATCATGTAATAGTTTATTGTAATTACAGTAAAAATATAATGTCCTACGAATATTTTGAACAATGTTTTTGATTAGTTCTGAAAAATAATATAGCGTCATTAATTTGAATCAAAGATGTATGTCAGGACCAAAGCATCGATGGCAATGACAGAGTAATATTAATTAGCCTTCGATGTCTATTACTACCATGCGTAGCAGTAAAAACAGCCCGGGAAAAGGATGATGGAGATGCGGACTCAGGATCCTAAGATTTTACATTTAGAGTGACATCTTTTATCTCGTGAAGCTTATAATAGAAATATAGTTGCTGTCAATTTAATGAACGGTAAAGCATTATATTTAGTTAGGATATTAAGCTTAATGTATAAAAAAATATACGTCAATGAATATTTACCTGTTTTAAACCAACAATTGTATTAAATACTAAAATAATAAATCACTTTTTTGGAATGTAAATAAAAATGTATTTCTTTGAGAAATTCATTGTAAATATGTTTATTTTTAATTTCGAATTATTAACCCAATTTTCTTGTTCTAGTTGTCATTTTTACTGACTATGAATTTATTAGATGTTAGTTTGAAACTAAATGTGTGTTTCTAAAGTTTTGAATTGAGAAGTTTAGAAGTTAAATGAAATATGTGACGAGATTTTTATTAAGAGCTTTGTGTAAACATCTGTCACAATCGTTCATGTAAAGAGGTGACAAACCCCAGGCCTTCCGACCGCTATGCCCAGGCAATTTCCCGTTTTGCACTGAAACGCCTAGAGCGGAATTTTGAAACGACATAAAAGTGAAACGAGATACGCAGTTTCAGAGTAACGTAGTCGCAAAAGATCTTATCTCCATTGTTATCTTCCACGAAACGTTTTCTACTTTTGCAACGGTTCCTTAAAGTTGAGGTGATTTCAGTTTATTTTTAAAAAGTCTATTCTTATGGCAGATCTGAAGGTATGTTTTGATGTTTTGCACTGAGAAAACTCTTTGACTTACAATGACGATCTAACACAACGGTATTTATACAGAATTCAAAAAATATTGACAAAATAAAACTTCGTAAAACATTAGATTATATGTAATCGGTAGCGTTTCTTCATTTATTGCATATTAATAAGTCAAGATGTATTTTAATACAATAAATATATAAAATATATTTAGAATTTATTAAATATGACCTATATAATCTATTTATGTTTTTATAACTCTTACTGTATTTTTTCAATATAATGATAATAATCAGTTATAGAGTTGTATGCGGCATTTGAAATGAAAATACACTTTGGTGTCTCTGAAACTTCATTTAAATTCCTAGAACAAAAGTTTTATTCAGTAAATTTTTAAACATCTACTAAACTGAAATAAAACATGTTTATTTTTATCTAAAAAGGTTTTCTAATAATACCTACGTTATTTCATTACTACTTACATTAAATGGATTGTATTAAAAATCTCAACAGCTGTACTAAGTACGTTCTTTAAGCATTCCCGCCTCTAGGTCTATATCAATGATTATATTTTATTATGTTTGGTTTGTTGTCCATTGTTCACGAAACTTTTGTGTTGACGGTAATTTTACGACTTGCATAGGATTATACTGTATTTAAAGTAATTTATTACATCTTACTGAGACAATCCGTTTCCAATCTCACTAAGTCAAATTAGAAAGTGACATAGCCTGAAGAAGGAGACATTTCACTGTCTCATTCGTTGGGTTATAACGATGACTGTAATTAACTGATTATGCTATTATGATTGTCATCATACTTCACCTATTTTTAAATAAATAAAACCTCTAAACCACAAATAACATTTTATTTAAACCTTATGTACATTTCGATTGCCCAGCAATCATCTTCAGAGGTATTTAAAAAATACAACTCTTTATTTAAAGGGAGTTGTATTTTTTAAATACCTCTGAAGATGATTGCTGGGCAATCGAAATGTACATAAGGTTTAAATAAAATGTTATTTGTGGTTTAGAGGTTTTATTTATTTAAAAATAAACATTACGCCACAGTTGCTTCATATAGTTATACTTCACCTATTTAAAACATTGACTGTAATTATATTTCTGTAAACTAAAATTTATAGACTACATTTCTTTGAAACCGTTGATATCATTGTTTACATGAATGATCCTATTCTGAAGATTTTGACTATTTTTTGTTTGGATTTAAAATCTTAAACAGTTCACTTCGGCACTTTTTCTTGGTAAAATAGTGTTTAAATACTCCCAAAATGTGTTAAATAGTATTAGTAAGTAGTACGTAATAGTGGTTCGTAAAATAGTTTAGATATTTTTGTTAAAATGTTCGGCTTAGTTGTTTAGAGTTATTCACGATATTGGAAATAAAATATTAAGAGAATTTACTTACTGCAGAAACTCAGTGATTTATTAAGTTCTAATAAATATATTTTTCAAATAAATATATAACAATAATCTTGTTACAATAAACTCTTAATATAACCCAATATTAAAAAAAATGTGAGTTCTTCGCATAAATATAGAAAAATATATAAAACCCACAAATAATTTTAAAAATATTTTCAAGGCATTTTATTAAACCTATAAAAACTAGGTTTCAAAAACGAGTTTAAAAATGTAACTAACTTCAAAGTGATTCGAAGATGAATCAATCTGTCCTCTGCAGTGCATGATTCTAAAAACCCACAACTCGTCATCCCGGAGTATTTTTATTAAATTTTACATGAAAACGGATTTAAAGTGATGGAAGCTCTCGCAGGGTATTCGATGCGGAACGAATGTGGGCATAAATTATGTTTCTATTGGCTACAGGCGAATCAATAAAAACCCATTTACACCGAACTGAACAACCCCTCGAGCACGTCATAAATCATTTAATACTTTGAATAAAGTTTGCATCTTCAACTTTGATTATTAATTTAAATTTTGTTTGTAAGACGGTAATTCCGTTGTACTGTGTAGGAATGGTAGATATGATTAGCAAGTGATTGTTATTATCTCTGGTAAAAAAAATGTTTTAAAAAATAAAACTATCACTTAATTAAAATGGTTAAAGCTATTTAAAAAAATGTAAAACATTTATTTTTGTAACTAGTTTACACTAACACGAAAAGTCCTATACATTTCGTCAATTATATTTTTCTAAAACACTCGATACTAATCTATTTGAGTAATATATCTGCGGAATGAATATATTTTAAAACTTTTAATATAACAAGTGATATTCCACACACTTTTGGGGTTAAAACTTTCTAAACATTTTTACTTTGAATTTTACAGATAGAAACAGATACTAAAGTTTTGTATCATTTTATACGTAAATGATTACTTACAAGATACACATATATATATAGTTACTATAGATTCTGATCCTACTCAATGACGGTTATCAATCAATCAAAGAAGAGGAGTTTTGGGGGCTTCGAGATTATGCTGCATCTGCCGTAACACTGGCTGCGAGTAGTAACGTGAGACAGAGTTTTCGTGAAGGGCCGGATCTGAGAAGGGGTTTCTGACAGCTTTTAGGATCGTAGAATAATGTACTTGTATGCTAAAAGACTAGGTTTATTTAAAAAAGGAGGTGTCTAGCTAACTGATTGGCCTAGGCTTTTGTCTTCACATCTTTATCTTTCACATGAATTAGTAAATGTATGTGGCATAGGCGACATTAGGAAGAGCAAGAATGTGTGAGTATATATAACCGAGACGTCTTATAAGTAACTTAATGTTAATCACAAAATAGGGATTTTTATTTACAATGTGACTTGGGAAACTACGACCCAACCTATGACAAAGACTAACCTTACGCTAATTAAAGAATCATGATATGTTTAGTGAAGAATTAATAAACTACGATTTAAGCTATGATTAGATCTAAACTGTAGCTTGGGGGAATATTGCTTTGACGTATCAACCTATATTTCCGGTTTGATACGGGGGAAGAATGCTGACCTCATGTATAAGTGGGTGTAACAGGCTGTGTTTAAGCATTCGGTTTAGATTAAAGCCAGGTACACAAATTGCTTTTCTCTGATGAATATTAAATGAAAACTGTTGATAACGAATAAGCACATGCGTCGGTACAATGTGTTTAGAAAACTAAGCCTACTAATTCGGAAAATTGATAATATAAAAGAGAAATACCCCTTAAATATTAATTAGAAAAATTTTAATTGTAAAGTTTAACTACCTATATATTTTTTTATCTATTTTTTCATGTTTAAAAGTAATTTACGGGTGACATTTAAGTATTGTAGCTCTTATGAACCGTTTGCAAAAGTACAGCGAGGTACAACTGTCAACCACATATATAGCGCCTACAGCTGACATCTTGTCAGGGACGCAATCATGAAAAATAAGATTGCATTTAGCTTCTCCATGTTCAATGTTACTAGTTCATAATAATTCAAAATCAATAAGAAATCAGAAAATATATCTATACACTTGAGTATAATATGGATGTTTTATTTCCTGAGCTACAGTGTTTTTCTAGTCGTATTTTTAATACATTTATTATATTAATGTTGGTAAATTTAAGGTGCTACTTTAATATTATAGTGTTCATTTATTTTTTTGTATTGTATATTTTATTTTTATTCTGTATATAATATAATAAACAATATTGTAATTTTTAATGTAAATTTGGATGATAAATTTTTTTTATTTATGGATTTCTTTTAAACGACTTCAAATAGAGATATAATCACTTTTTAGGAATAAATAAGATTTTTTAAATTATTTTTTATTAGAAGAAATAGAAATTTAGCTAAATGTAATTTGTGAATACAGTAAGTAGAACAAAATTTTGCTTGGCGTTGGAAATTTACAGGTAAGAAACTTACATAAATTGTAAAATAAATAGTGAAACAACTGATTCTTTAGGGGGAAAATCAAAGCTTTTAGACTTATGTAAAAAATTAAACCTTTACCAATAGGGAAATTGAAATTTAACGAAAAAGTTAATAATACTTAAAATAGTTTAAACAAAAGATTAAATAATATATGGGTATTAAAATACTAAACATTTTATCCAGGAAGACAAAAATATTATATCAAACAATAAATAAAGTACAAATCAGGTGGTACCTAATTTCTAAAAACATGCATATTGTTAGGGGTATTTAAAGAAAGGTAACATAAAAATAGACAATAATATAAAGACGACAAAATAAATATTATCGTAAATTGAGAAAGGTTTACAATAAGTGGAATTTAAGATATCCATGTCAAATAAATAAATAAGGAGGAAGCTAAAGTTATATAAATTAAATATATATATATATATATATATATATATATATATATATATATATATATATATATATATATATATATATACAGTATTAAGTATGAACCTAAGCTTTTGTAACACGGTATATTGCGAAATACAATATTATTGTAACATGACCTAATACAATAGCACGGTAACAATAGTTATGGGCCTATACATAAACAAACACAATTTTATTGCTAATATTTCTAAAGCATAAAATATCAAGACACTTTAAACATCTATTCTGCTCTATTTCATGAATACGTATAATAATCCTGTGCTAATTGTTATTATTGATAGGAAACTTTCCATATTACATCTTTTGACATTGGAAATACCAAAAATATCGTCTACATAACTAACCCATACTCTTGGAAAATACGAGTTAATTTTTTAATTGCTTTCCACATTTTTTGTAAAGAGTTCCGCTATATAAAGAGATTAAATCCCATAACTGTACCATTTTTTTGTTCATAAATTGTTCATAAATTTTGTTCAATCCCTGACACAATTGGTTTCATCAAATTACCGTCTTTATTTAATTTTGAGAGACACTATGGCAAAAAGGAATTTGAGACGATCAGATTATAAACGTAATTTTAAGGATCACTGAATTACAATTTTAATAATGTTTACCGTTTCTTTTACAAGTTTATTTTTAGTGTTATTTCTTAACTTTATAAAAACATCTTCTTTTAACAAATTATTTTCCCTATTAAAATAATCTTTATTTATTACTACAATATACTACTTCTATCTGCTATTAGTAAATAACGATCTTTAGGTGTCAAAATATTCATAGCAGTTATACTTCGGTTCATTCCCGCATCTTACTTCTTCAATTTTAAATTTTCAACAATCTCCATTTTTGAAGCTTTTCTAACATAATTTCTATCCGTATCTCCTAAAACCGTCCCACTTTCAACAGTTCCCACTAATTCTTCCGTAACTTTTATTTTGTTATTGCAGAATCAATCCTTTACTTAATATTTCCATTTCTAATGGAGTAAATTTTAGGATAGTTTCATTACTAACCAAAACTGTTTTGTTATTTAGGTTAGGCATATTACTCCTGTGAAATCCATTTTCATCAACTCATTCAATTTTATTTATAATTTGTTTATTTTTTTAAAATATTTATGTTCTTTAAATGTGTTAACGTTATCAGAGAAAATATTCCAATTATATTGACATTCAGACGATTTCAACTTATAATAATCCCTCAACACATTTTTACAACTTGAGGATGAAACGTTGTATCTCTTTTGTGATTTAAAATGTTTTCTTGGTTTCAAAAGAAAATGTAGAGTAATAACCATAAGTAGTTGATTGATTTCGGTTTTGTTTCAAAGGTTTTAATACACATACAATTATTTAATAGGCTTTAATAATTCCCAGTTCTCTTTTTACCCATTCCTTTTAACGAATTTTTTTTTTTGGTTTTCCGTATTTTTCTTTTATTATTTTGTGTTTTTTAAAATTTTTTTAAAATGTATGCTAATTGTACTTTTTTTAATTGTTTCAGTTTAATATTATTGGTTATTCTCAATAACCTCTTGTATGTAATAATAACCTCATTCAGTTGCTTCTCATATAATGTGAGGTGGAGATATCTGGCAAGAAGATCTAGTCCATCTCTCCGTCTCTGTATGCCAGCCAGGGCAATAGAGAGCTGCACTCTCTCACAGTGCACCGACGTTTTACAGATTATTGCCATTCATTGCTGTCAGTTCATTGTATATATAATCAAACACACTTACGTGAGAATGTTTAGCTATATTTGCCTTTTAAATTTTTGCTTACAATGCTTGATCTATATAATCTGATTTGAGTATTAACTAGCAGTTGCTCTATTATTATTAGAATTTGGTTTTAAAATATGCGTATTTAAAATGTTCGATTTTAATTCACTTTGAGCTAGACTTGCAAGAAGAACACAAGAAGCCAACATGAAAAATAACATAAATAGTAAATAGGCAATACTAAATTGTAAATATTGACATACACACACACACACACACACACACACACACATATATATATATATATATATATATATATATATATATATATATATATATATATATATGTAAAGAAATAAAATTAATTATTCTTGTATTTGTAAATTATTTTATTTCTTTATTAATACACAACAATACATATTATAGTATATATATATATATATATATATATATATATATATATATATATATATATATATATATATATATATATATTAAATATGGTGATATGTTTTCTTGTAATATAGTTAATAAATTAAAATATTTCAAAAACAAGAATACTATTAATGAATATATTTATTCAAAGCAAAGCTTTTCGCCGATAAAATAGTATCAGCATCTTACTTAAGGGTTTCACGAAGATGCTGATACTATTTTATCGGCGAAAAGCTTTGAATAAACATATTCATTAAAAGTATTCTTGTTTTTGAAATATTTTAATTTATTAATTATATATATATATATATATATATATATACGCCCATTCAAACTTCTATATGAAGAGACCCTAAGAAAAATATTCAATATTCATATATAAAACGGTAGAATGAAGATTCATTCTTAACACATTCATAAAACATGTTTTGATTTTCAACAACTTGAATCTTTGAATAAATTTAGACATAAAACATTCAATTTTAACGTTAGGCTATTGCTCAACCTACGTTCGCTTTATTATACTGCATTCCTTTTGCTACCGCCCGTAAAATACCCCTCTACAACGGATTTTTTCGGAGGTATATTATCAATTACTAATCTATACATCAAAAACATTTTATACATATATAGATGTGATTAAATTATCGTTTATTGGTGTTTTCTCACACAATATTAAAAACATTAATTTATTTTGGTTGAGCGTCTGTCCGACCTAAGTCTTCAGAATTAAGGACATCTGACAGTTTAAGTCGTTATTGCAGCGGCGTCTGATAACTTCCTCTTTTGATATTTTTACGATATTGCTGACTTTTAGTTACACATGCTGACTAATGTGGTTGCGTCTTAAGGATGGGTTACTAATTAGTTTTCATTGTTATTCTAAATCGTGTTAAGGGTTTCTATGTATTTTTTCATTTATTATTATTTTTCCCTCATTTCACTAGATTTATAACTTTGCTAGGTTTTCAATGCTTATATACCTGTATATTACTAACTAAACAAATTTATTGATTGTCGCACATAAAAAATTAGATCTGTAGCTCATTGACTAAAATATCTATTCATTTTAAAGGATGGAATAAAATCTGAAGAAACATCTCATTAGCAATAAACCGTAATAGAACTGTCATTAATCTCTTTAGCGTAATTAACACATTTTCCTTATAAGACCAGATTTGAAGTGTTTATAAAGAATCAGATCACGTCTGTAACACTTGTTTATTATTTTTGCTATGGTTTGTATTACCTCAATTTAACAAATCGTTGGGATATTTTTCTCTTTATTACAACAATGCTAGTAGATCCATTATATTGTTTAAAATAAAAGCACATTAATAACTGATTTGTTTCAAATAGGTTTACAATACGTTTTCGTTCACAATTACAGTTCTATTACTGGTAATAATGGAAATAATTCACGATTTCAAACTTGTAAATATTGTATGTACACTGTGACAACTAAATTCCCACGGATCAAATAAATAAAATCTATTCTATAAACCTAAACAAAAAGCTGATGTACACAACCCTGACGGTTACCATGGTGATGCTTTTGTGACGTAGATAGTTTCAGGCCACACATGGGTAAACCGTGTTTATCTGCTGTGTCACGCGGTTGTTAAACGTAGACAATGGGGTATATTCTTCTGGCTCTTGATACTTAACACGTACTCGCTGCCTTTTAACGATTCTGTTGGCCGTTTCTTTCGATCCATTACCTACGTGTATAGGTTACGTCGTTTCTTATGACAGATTTTTTTAAAAATTAATTTAGTGCTGAAGTAAAAACAACGTTATTAATATAATTGGAATTAAGGTAATTAGAAAGAAATTAGAAATTTGGTACAATACTTATTCACAGAGGGGACCAGTTGTTACGAGCGTTATATACACACTAATGCTCTACCATCTCTAAAGTTCTGTGATTAGAGACGCTAACGGCTTATTTTAGGAATTATGCACACCTGTTTATCTCATACTAGGCTCTGCAATACAGTTTTCAACTAGCTCTGTATATTTGCCTTAAGGGTAAATTAAGTTACATGACTTATATATATACACACACACACACACACACACACACACACACACACACATATATATATATATATATATATATAGTGCAAGTGATATATATATATATATATATATATATATATATATATATATATATCACTTGCACTTTAATATAATTTAACAAGAATCTTAGTTGGTATATTTGCGAGTTGACTTTCGAAAACTATTAACTACGTGCTCTCATTTTCAAGCTCATTTCGAGACTGACGATTTCTTGTAGTTGGCAGGTATGTGAGAATTCTATTGTCACGTGGTATAACGGTACTGTTCTATTTTCGGTTTCACTATAGGTTGGTTTTGGCCTGTCTTAGGGTTAATTTTGTCTATTAGGTTAAATAATTTTTCATTTTAAAACATTTTATTCGTATTTGTTCGTTTATTAAATATTTTTTGTTTTTACCTATTTGCAGTTTTTCCCAGATATTGTCATTTTTAGGCTTTTTTGTATTTTTTGTAATAGATTTATGTTTTTTAATGTAGGTATTGTGTGGTTATTATTTATGGCTTGTGTGGTTAGGTTTGAGTTGTGATTGGTTTAAGTTATGCTTTTAATTTCTTTTTTATTTGCTCAATGTGCAATTACAATTTTATAATTGCGAAAGATAGCTCTGGTTTGTTTCCGTGTGTGAATAGAGGGTAGTTTATTGTTTTCAATGGATCCCTTTAATACCTGCGAGCAGAAAAAGAGAAATGCTGGAATGATGACAGAGGGTATCAAAGGAATTAGATCAGCGACAGTATTTAAAGATATTTTTTCCTTACTAATAGGGGGGGGGGGAAAGGGTGCCTGTATAATCTATCCACGATTCATCAAGTAAAGGTTATTGGCAAAAAAATTATTTGAGAAAGCAAAAATGTGTTAAATTATATTTAATTTGATGTAAATACTGAATTGTAAATTTAACGTTCATTGATGATTAATAAATTGTCGTGATGATTAAAATATATAGGATTTAAATAATTTAAATAAAATCATTCCTGATATTTTAGTGTTAAATTTTAGTGAGGCACTTTCGTATTATTATGTTAATGTTACCTACTAAATGGAGTTACGTTGTTCGTATTATATTTAATACTTTATTTATACTTTAATACAAAATTAATACATAGTCACCACTAGTTGATACAGTGTAAATTAAACTGTT
>JBAIZL010000010.1:3619468-3651968 GCA_036971475.1 Prosapia bicincta
ACTAAGCTATTTTCTCGTCGGATATGGAACTTGGATTGTTATTTTTCTGATATGTAACGTAAGGAATCACGCAAACGAGGTTTGGTGGTACATAAGGGTTTCCCCCATTATTGTTTTAAAATAATAATAGTAAAATGTTAGTAATTAATATAATATAATAATATATAAATTAAATTATGTTTTCTGCTTATAATAATTATAATATTTAATGAACAATTTTAACTGGCTAATTAATAAATATGATAATTAATTGTCTCACAAACTCTTGATATTAAGTATTACCTCACATTACTGAATATTGTTTCTGTAGCTTTAGGGATCACTTGCAACTATGCGTGATCAAACTTTCTAAGGGTTTCAAATCAAATATCATCGGTGTGTTTGGAAATATTATTGTTAATTTAAATTTTAAATTATTAGCTCAAAGATATCATAAAATGTGTGCCTCCATACCCCTGTATTTTATTGGAATACCATTTCGGTTTATGAACTGATGTTTCTCCTGTAAATAAAAAACATTCAAATATGTAGGGTTAGAAACGTTTCCAGTTTAACATTATAGTGCCTGCCACTCTCTCGTAAAAAGAAAGACCACTCTTCTTGAAGGAAGTGCCTTTCCGCTTTCGTCAGTTAAGAGCCTGTGAAGCGGGTTGAAGAGTTAACACATAAATGACGCAATTTCCGACCACGATACTCTCTCTTTCAGCAAACATCATCAATAAGTGATTGCGTAAGATGATACTTTATACTTGATCGGTTCGGGTATATAGGCGTTTCTTCATGTAGAATAAAGACAAATATTTTTACCTTAATTGATATTAAAAATAACTAGTAAACGAATTTTCATTTACATGAATTTAAAACATTTCTGCCTACAAAACATTTATTTCTGTAACTGATAATTCAATGCTTTCCTAGACGGTTGTTTTAAAACGTTTTGTCAATTAGCAATCATCAATTCTGTTTGGATAAATATAATAATGTACATAAATTTAAAACAT
This sequence comes from Prosapia bicincta, assembly GCA_036971475.1. NCBI lineage: Eukaryota > Metazoa > Arthropoda > Insecta > Hemiptera > Cercopidae > Prosapia > Prosapia bicincta. Next base: position 3,620,470 of record JBAIZL010000010.1, read on the forward strand.
TTCTGCCTACAAAACATTTATTTCTGTAACTGATAATTCAATGCTTTCCTAGACGGTTGTTTTAAAACGTTTTGTCAATTAGGAATCATCAATTTTGTTTGGATAAATATAATAATGTACATAAATTTAAAACATTTCTGCTTACAAAACATTTATTTCTGTAACTGATAATTCAATGCTTTCCTAGACGGTTGTTTTAAAACGTTTTGTCAATTAGGAATCATCAATTCTGTTTGGATAAATATAATAATGTACATAAATTTAAAACATTTCTGCCTACAAAACATTTATTTCTGTAACTGATAATTCAATGCTTTCCTAGACGGTTGTTTTAAAACGTTTTGTCAATTAGGAATCATCAATTCTGTTTGGATAGATATAATAATGTACATAAATTTAAAACATTTCTGCTTACAAAACATTTATTTCTGTAAGTGATAATTCAATGCTTTCCTAGACGATTGTTTTAAAACGTTTTGTTGCTTAAATTAGCAATCATCAATTCTGTTTGCATAAATATAATAATGTACATAAATTTAAAACATTTCTGCTTACAAAACATTTATTTCTGTAAGTGATAATTCAATGCTTTCCTAGACGATTGTTTTAAAACGTTTTGTTGCTTAAATTAGCAATCATCAATTCTGTTTGCATAAATATAATAATGTACATAAATTTAAAACCTTTCTGCTTACAAAACATTTATTTCTGTAACTGATAATTCAATGCTTTCCTAGACGGTTGTTTTAAAACGTTTTGTCGCTTAAATTAGCAATCATCAATTCTGTTTGGATAAATATAATAATGTACATAAATTTAAAACATTCCTGCTTACAAAACATTTATTTCTGTAACTGATAATTCAATGCCTTCCTAGACGGTTGTTTTAAAACGTTTTGTCGCTTAAATTAGCAATCATCAATTCTGTTTGCATAAATATAATAATGTACATAAATTTAAAACCTTTCTGCTTACAAAACATTTATTTCTGTAACTGATAATTCAATGCTTTCCTAGACGGTTGTTTTAAAACGTTTTGTCGCTTAAATTAGCAATCATCAATTCTGTTTGGATAAATATAATAATGTACATAAATTTAAAACATTCCTGCTTACAAAACATTTATTTCTGTAACTGATAATTCAATGCCTTCCTAGACGGTTGTTTTAAAACGTTTTGTCGCTTAAATTAGCAATCATCAATTCTGTTTGGACGAATATAATAATACACATAAATTTAAAACATTTCTGCCTACAAAACATTTATTTCTGTAACTGATAATTCAATACTTTCCTAGACAGTTGTTTTAAAACGTTTTGTCGCTTAAATTAGCAATCATCAATTCTGTTTGGATAAATATAATAATGTACATAAATTTAAAACATTTCTGTCTACAAAACATTTATTTCTGTAACTGATAATTCAATGTTTTCCTAGACGGTTGTTTTAAAACGTTTTGTCAATTAGCAATCATCAATTCTGTTTGGATAAATATAATAATGTACATAAATTTAAAACATTTCTGCTTACAAAACATTTATTTCGGTAACGGATAATTCAATGCTTTCCTAGACGGTTATTTTAAAACGTTTTGTCGCTTAAATTAGCAATCATCAATTCTGTTTGGATAAATAGCCTACAATAATGTAGTAATTCTTGATACTTTCAAGTGTAATGCCAACAAAAAGTTTAATTATTCGAATCTGTCACTTATTGTTACTTATTCTCTTCCTAAATCATCTGTAACAAAACTACGTTATTATTTATATGTAATAAATTTTTATTTCTAATTGTACAATTTCTGAATTTTGAACACTCACTGCAATCACATTTTCTGTAAAAGCTTGTTTTTAATAAAGTAGAACATTTTCTAGAAACTAATAATAATTGCTCCAAAGTAAAACAAATTAAATAGATTATCATATTTTATTGCAAAATATTTTTCTGTGGGTTCTCAAAATGAATAATTTTAACCCATTGAAACAATACTACTGAAGTAAAAATGCAGAAGAATCAAATGCAGTATGTCCATAAAAACAATTACGTGTAAAGGTTAGGCCTATATATAAATAAAAGATTGACTATTTTAAAATACAGTATTTATGAAGAATAAAATAATTTTTAAAATATTGTTTACTCTATCGCTTCTTAATGGCGTTTAAAAAAACCATTAGAAACCGATTAAATACATAATTTTGTCGTGCAAACCTTAACAATGACTTCTAGGAACAAATAAAGTGGTAAGATATGAGCACAGATCCCATAATATACTTGTAAACAATACAATTTTGCTCAATACAATAACGCTGAAGACATCACATCGGACGTTAAATTTGATGACGCCTATTTCCAGGTTGTTGTCCTTGATCGAGGAAATAATTGATATTTATTGACGTTTAAATTGGGTCAACTATTAATAGATCGGTTTGTTTGGAGCACTTGATTGAATGGCTGGCTCGGAAGGTCGGGTAGAAACATTATTGCAGCACAAGGATGAGCCGGGCACCGCTTTATTGCACCGTTATATACATTAGCGCTAAGCTAAAGAGAAATAAAAGCGCTTTTACAACTCGCGAAGGAATTAACACTTAGCACGAAACAAAAATGAATGGCGTTTCACCTGTCGATAAATATTGAAACAGGAATTTCCACTCCATTATTGTTGAAGTCAACAATGAAGATTTTTGAAGTAATTTTGTTGTTGTTTATTTCTGTACAGTTATTTGGTAATTGTCAAATAGGAGATTTAAATATACTTAAATAATTAATCTTCATAACAAGCAAAATTTTATAATAATATTTCCAAACTTAAGCTTACAATATATTTTCTTTTGATCGTTTTCCTTTTAAACCAAAAAGGCTTTTTTTGATGAAGCCAAGTATAAAATGTAAGGTTTTATACACTTTGTCATTAAGTATTTTTCATTACTTTTAGGATAAAGGAATCCGGATATGGGTAGAGGAAACCAAATAGGTCTAAACTCCAACAAAGTGTATAAAGGGAATTGTCCAACAAAGGAAAGTAAAGAGAGACTTATTCAATTAAACACCTTTGTTACACGTCATTCGGTATCACCTTTAATGGATGAAACAGAGAAGTTACAGAATATGGCCGATAATATTCTGGAAAAACATTTCACATCTCTGTATATTACACACATCTTTGTATATTACACACATCTCTGTATATTACACACATCTCTGTATATTACACACGTCTCTGTATATGACACACATCTCTGTATATTACACACATCTCTGTATATTACACACATCTCTGTATATTACACACATCTCTGTATATTACACACATCTCTGTATATTACACACATCTCTGTATATTACACACATCTCTTTATATTACACACATCTCTGTATATTACACTCATCTCTGTATATTACACACATCTCTGTATATTACACACATCTCTGTATATTACCGGTTTTGAACTGAAAATAATAATAAAGCAAACGAAGGTGTTTAGCCGAGAATGTTGTAATAAATTATGTCAACACTCAATGCAACATTATTTTCCTCTGTATATTCTCAATAATAAGCTTACGTTTCTAGAATTAGGAATTACGTCCTTCTCTCTCTCTCTCTCTCTCTCTCTCTCTCTCCCCTCCAAGATTGACTTCTAGAGAAAACATAATATTACTTACTTACTAGCCAGGCACGCCCTCCCTTGCCTGTTGAGCCATTTGGTGGCGCGCTGATCTACTTACTTACTAGCCAGGCACGCCCTCCCTTGCCTGTTGAGCCATTTGGTGGCGCGATGACCTACTTACTTACTAGCCAACGCCCTCCCTTGCCTGTTGAGCCATTTGGTGGCGCGCTGACCAGTACAATCGAGAGAGACTTCCTTCATTATCCTTTTCGTCTGGCTGGATGTGGCCCAAGGAAGTGCATGTGAGGAGATGATCCACATCCATGGTTCCGTTTCTGCACAACACGCAACCCGGCGATTGGAGGACATGAATCTTGTGGAGGTGGCCGCCAGGTAGTCGTGGCCAGTAGCCAGGCGGAACAGTGCTACCCCTGTGCGACGGGAAAGGCTACGGTTTATTGGTCCTTCGGTGACGAGTGTAGTCCAGCTTCTGTAATAAATATTACATGTAATAAAATGGTGTAGATATTGTCACATTAAAGGAAATTATTTATCAAGTTACAGATATTAATCAGATTTTATCTGAAGTTAAATCATTATTTATAAGTTAAGGTAAATAATTTGTAAAGGTTCATACGAATTACAAGCAGTTTATGAATCGTGTATTGCTTTGAATTAATTAATAGAACTATTTGCTTCCAATAATTTATTAAAACTAACTCTAAGTTCATGTCTCATGTGAAGTTTAAGATTCACAATCCACGCAGAAAGCTGAGCGGCTGAAATTTAATAATAATACGTAAAACTAAAACAACAGAAGTTCTATACAATTTGGAAAGATAAAAGGAGTAATTCTATAAGGATGCTTCCTATTTTACTATGGAAACTACACGTGAATTGCATGTTCGTCTTTTAGAATATGAAAAACAGTAAAAAAGATCTTCATCTCCCCTCGGTGTTTTACGATCACATCAATGAACATAATCATTCGTTAATTTCACGGATAGTAATTGGAGGAGACGAATTTTGTCTGAAACGCTTCATATAAAGATCCAAAAACATTCTATTAATTTTAAGGAGGACACTAATAAATTGACCAGTATTTATAATCCTTTAGTCATAAAGTTTAAAAACTCTAGTTGTTGATGCACCAGATGTATAGTAATGATTTATTTTTACAGGTTGTATTACTGTTATATGTTTGGGAATTTTTTTGACACATTTTAATTAATTGTTTATAGTTTTTAATTTCATGGACTATCACATTTTATAGTGTTTTTTTAATTATTTAATTTATTTGTGTTGTTTTGTTAATTTAATTGTATTCATAACGTGGTTGTGAAATTTTATGATGTAGATGTAAATTCTGTCTATTATACTTGTAGGCCTGAATGAGGATGACAATTTAGTCATCGAAACGTTGGCAGATTCTTAATAATTAGGTTTCTTTAATTCACGCATTAACCGTGTTTTTATTTATACGATAAATTATTCAACAATTCAGTTTATTCAAAGAAACACTTATATTTACAATTTTTTAATATACTTTGCATATTCTTAAAATGCTAGACTTGACAATGATATTTATTTATCTCCACCGCTGCCTCCTCTATACTGTTTACACCACATGTGTTATTTTTCGTAACAGGCCCATCTGTTCCACTGCGTTGAATGGTTGAATTCCAAACATAGTACAGACACTTCCGTTTATTTTTAAAGGTCGGCCAAACCAGCTGTCACTGATGATAGAATTACAAGAATATTAACAAAAATAAAACATTTGTTGGTTCAGAAAGTATAGCACAATTGCCAAACTTTTTTTTTAGTATGCATAGCCTAATTTTAGTGTTTGTATGTTTCACAATTTTTTCCAATAGTATTTGTGTCGTAATTTGTATCATGTTACTGGTTTCGTCTTTTATATTAGTGTACGCTTTTTTATGTCTTTAAAAATGTTGCCAGATATTAACGAATTTTAATAGATAACTATATCAATATACAGTAGTTCAAAATTATTTCTCATGTCCTAACAAAAAGTGTTTATTTAAATATTTGCCAAAATTAATGAAAATTCGTTTTTAGTAAAAAACCGTCTGTCCAATAATTATATTTTTCACTTTACATTTTTTCTCCACCATTTTTATTGCGTTTTACACTTGAGGAAACTATTTGGTTCCGCGCTCACTTGAATAATTAAACTGTCTATCTTCAGCACCATCTTGGAATTGAAACTAGAAACCCCTTCTTGGAATTGAAACTGGAAACCCCATCTTGGAATTTAAACTAGAAACCCCATCTTGGAATTGAAACTGGAAACCCCATCTTATCGTTTGGAAAGTCGCGAACACTTCCTTGTCAGTTCACTATAATATTAGCTTTCTTAACGTCATCTTCAAATGCTCACATCAATAACTTAAATTATACTGAAGTTATATTGCTACTGCCTGAATAGCTGTGGTAATGTTAGTCATTATGTCATTATGATTTCCGAATGCGGTTCCAAAATTATAGAAAGGCAAATATTCCTTATTTTTCATGATTATTTTGTTATCTTCTTTTAGTTTGTAATTCGTTAAATACAAATGCGTTTCGTACGCAATAGACTAAAAATAATAAGGTCAATTATTTCATCGAAAAATACGATTCAAAATTTCGTAAAATAGGAGTTCGATTGTAAATATAATACTTACAACCTAGGTATTATATGTAAATATTAGGTGATATTTTTCTTGTTATATATTTCCTAATATTATATATAAAAGTTTCATAAACAAGAATATCACCTTACAGAAAGATTGAAGCTTTTCACAAACTATTTCTTTTTCCAGTACCAGAAACATTTAAGGACACATATTATTATGACAGCTTAATTTAAAAACTAAATTATTAGGAGCTGAAATCAGGCTGTCATAACGGTAATATGCGTCATTATATGTTAACGGTAACATTTTTAGATAATGCCAACACAACTAGTAGGAAGAAGCCATCAAACCCACTGAAAGGTACTATACTTGTTCATGAAGCTTTTATATGAACACAATATGTAATATGGTAGTAATATATATACATTATTTGTTAGGAAAAACATTTTCAAGTTTATCAAGTACTTCCATGTAGCTTTTTTTTATATTTGTCTTTCGAAACATACCTTCAAATTAAACCTTTCATATTTTATCTCATATTATGTAACAAACCTTGAACAAAGATTTCTCACTTATTATTTAATTATTGCACTCTTTATACTTACATTGTAAAGTAATCAGTTATAGCATAATAAATTAACGTGAATTCCAAATTTGCCTAAGCCACAAACACCTTAAAACCAAAAAAAGTCTTTCTAAATACAAAATAATTATTTGAAGTAATAAAACTCAAATTAGGCAGTGTCTGGATATGGGTGTAGGCTGTCGGTGTTGATCCAATTGTTTTAGCGTGTGTACGAGCATTAATCATACATCACGTGAAGCTAATGTGCAGCTAAGTTACCCGTACATTTGTGTGCTAGAAGAAGTCCTGCATGTAGCGATATAATGGAATTATATACTATAATTTGTGTAATAGTAGAACCTCTATAAACAAAAATTATAAATCTGTTATAAAAAGAGTTAGTAGATGTATGTGTAAAGTTTTAACTCCGTAAATTTAATATTTCCTCCTAAAACAATAATAATTTTCACAGTAAAATTAAATTACCGTAATAGATTTATTAAGAAATAGTTGCTGGCAGTTTTAAAAGATCGACTCTAATATTTTACATCTCTACCGATATAGCAATGGCATGGAAACATGTCTAAACCTAACCATCTGGTGGCGGTGTCGGCAGTGTGAATAGTGCTAGACAAACTGGCGAGCGTTTGCCAGACATTCGTTAAAATAACACAAGATAATTCCTATGGAATTCTCTTCTAGTTATATTCTATATTTATAAAGTTATTTTCTATACTCTTTCGATATTCTTCTTTTTTAAAAGATTTTTAAAATAAAAATTTCTGAACGTTCCGAGTTCAAAGTGGGGCATATGTTCCAAACAGCCTTTCTCATTTACTTTAAAAAAAACTAAATAATACAAACGTTTTTTGAAAAAAATGTGTACTAACAAATTACGATGTAGTTTATCTATCTAATACTAAGCAAATATAGTTTAGTTCTTACACACCTTCACAGTTACTAAGGACATATATTGAACAGTTTTTCTGCCATAAAATAGTATATGGTTTCCTTACCTCCTGTCTAAGTCTCTTTTAATCAAATTTTTTAACTAATTCTTTATTTGTTGTTATTGGAATGTTTACAATTAATCTTTTACTTCTTTTATTTATACTTATTTGTTTACTCAATAACTCAAATTCTAATTTTGTGTATAAAACTTGAAGGTTTATACTCTTACATTTTAACATATATAACAAGGGAGAATACATAGAACCACTCAATACAATTGGCCCTACTCGATCTTTTTTAATAACTAAAAGGTCAGATATGATCTGAGTTTTCAAAGAAATACATGTCCCAAAAAGGTTCATCCTCATTTAAAATAAAGTCATACTTCAGGCAAGTTTTTACATATTACTTAGTATATGTTAGTGTGTATATTTGATGTGTATGACAACATATAAGGAAAAAGCTTACTTTTGAAAATTTATGTTTACTGCTTCCCAATACTTATTCTACTTGAAAAAATATATTAGATGTAATTTTCTAGGTCTATTTCTTTGTAGTTTAAGAACCGCCATGTAAAGGTTGCTAGTTGAAATCATCTTTAATTCACTGATTACACGTAATTATTGCAAAACTAATTGAATGCTTTTGAACTTATTTGCTGACGCGTTTCGAAACAATCGTTTGATTTAAGAAGCTGACACTCTATTCTGATTAATGTCAGCTTCGTAAATGAAACGATTGTTTTGAAACTCGTCAGCAAGTAAGTTCAAACATTATCACTTAGCTACGCAGTAATTACTTATAATATGCTTACTCCCTATTCAAGATTCTAGTAATTCCGCTTGGCTATATTTTACAGAAGTCAAACCAATGTTTACGTATATATTTGCCCTTGGTCCATTACATAGATACATTTTAAACTCTTTCTATCTATTCTCGAAACACTGTGTGTACATTAGAATGTATGTTTGTATATCAATTTAGTTTCTGGTATCTTTTCCTTGACATAAAGTTTCTTTTGAACTTTTCCTCATGTTCAAGTGTAAACGTATTTAGCGAAAGTTAATAATTAAGGATATTTAATAATTCTACAACGTTAGTTTTAATAGGAACAAGGAAGGTAGAAAAACTCAATTTGTTTCTTAAAATACCTGACAATTTACTACTTCAAATCTTAAATTTTTTCATAGAGAATTATTCCTAACTCTCTGTAAAGATTCTGGTATTAAAGTTAATAAAAGTGTGTTAAATATCAGCATTAAATTTCATAAAGATATTTCTCTACAAAGGTTTTCTAAAAATGTTGGTGTATTATTTTATTAATGTATAAAATTGAACTAAACGATTTAGGCAAATATATTTTTATTTGCTACAATATGAACTCAAATTGATTTCAAGACACTTAATTCTATTGTACTTTTATTTATATACTACAGTGCGTATATTTCTGTAAACGTTTAGAGGTATATTGATTTAAAACTGCTGTGACTATATAAAACTCATTAAAGAGTTTCTTTAGACAAAATTTAAAGTTTCGTATGTTGTTCAAATGTACAAGATGGCCACTTCACTTATCAACCGGTTAGCTTACGCTAGGAAGCTTTAAACAAACATACTAATGTATGTATTATATATATATATATATATATATATATATATATATATATATATATATATATATATGTATATATATATATACTAGAGTTTAAAAATACCATGTATGTTCTAAAGTGTAGTTATGGTATCTATTTATTTTTTTAATTATTAAGTTTATTTTTTTGTAAGGTTATAATTACCAGGCTATAATTTTCCTCGTCGTTAAGTAAATTTTTTATGTTTCACATTTAATACATAGTCTATTTGTTAACTTAAAATAATCAATCAAGAATAAAATAATATTTTTATGCTATCCGAGAAAACTGAAATTTTGAATAACTGAAAGAAATGTGAAAGAAATTAGAAAAGGGGTTGTTTTATAATTTTTTTATCATAACAAGACATTTGGAAGTAAATCTTGTAGATAAAGCTACACGACACACTATTGGTTCTTTAAGGTTTTAGTCCTAGTCATACAATATTTCAATATTCCCGGTTAGTAAAATTACATTATTTAATTTTCACAAATCATTTTTATATGTAAAAACCTGAATTTAAAAAGTTTCTTACATTTATTTTTATTTCAATCTTTTCGTTCGATTACTTTTGCAGACGATTCATGACTTTCATCGAAGATAAATATCTAAAACATAAAAGAACCTATTCAAACTTTCAACTACATTAATTCAAATCCGATAATTCATTAAACAATGTAGTCCTAAGTGATAATGACTGATTCGCGTATTGCCAACAACCACAGATGATTATTTACAAATTTCATCTTATATGGACATCGGCAAGTAGGCAAAAACCTCTTTTTGTGAAATTATTTTAAAATACAATCATTTGTCCAAACTTACAAATTACCGAAAAGGTTAGTCAAAAATGTGTTTTGAACATAATCCACAGAGAGTCAGATATTTCGATGAGTTAAAACTAAAGTTTGAGACATAACTATTTAAGACATTTACCTGGGTATGGAATCCTAAACAGCTATTGCGACTTCCTATATAGTTAGATATAACGACCGTCTGTGTATTCTCCCGTGTATTAGTAATAATATGACAGAGAAGAATTAAGATCCTATTCTCTGTGCAATAAGGTGATAAATTCTAGCCATGACTAATCTCAAGAAACATAGCGAAAATAGACCGAATGTAAGGTCTCGAAAAGTGTTGTGTCGAAAACCCAATGACGAGAAAAATCCTAGTGATAAATCTTTCTGTATTATAATGAAGTTGAATTCTAAACAGGTAATTAGGAGTTGAGTACCTCTCCCATGAGTAAATCTTATATTAAGGTCACCACTGGATGCTTGTTTGAAAATATTCTTATTTTGAAACTGAAGTAGTCCAAGAGCCCTTTCACCAGAAGAAGAACTATGCATCAGAGGATGATCTTCAAAAATGAGTGGTTTGTTAGTTAAGCTATTTCCATTTAACACATTTTGATCAACCACTATTTAATGTCCAGTGCTTTAGTATGACTACTGTTGTACTTTATTATTTATGCTCAATAATTCTATTTTTGTACTGTTTTATTGTTTACTGCGTGTGGATGATTGGAGTTGTACTGTTTATTGTTTAATGTTTATTGACGACCGTCTATGTACTGTTTTATTGTTTAATTTTTGTCGATCGTTATTTTAATGTTTAATGCTTGCTAATGATTATCACTGTGATGTTTTGTTGTTTAATTTTTGTTGATAACTACTATTGTACTTTTCTATTGTTTAATGCTTACTGATGACTACAATTGTACTGTTTTATTGTTTAATGCTTACTTATGACTGTCATTGTACTCTTTTATTGTTTATTGCTTGTTGATGACTGATACTGTACTGTTTCATTGTTTAATGTTTGCTGATGACTGTCATTATACTGTTTTTTTTCTTTCTTGGTCGTTGATTACTAGTGTTGTACTGTTTTATTGTTTAATGCTTACTTATGACTGTCTTTGTACTCTTTTATTGTTTATTGCTCGTTGATGACTGATACTGTACTGTTTCATTGTTTAATGCTTACTTATGACTGTCATTGTACTCTTTTATTGTTTATTGCTCGTTGATGACTGATACTGTACTGTTTCATTGTTTAATGCTTACTTATGACTGTCATTGTACTCTTTTATTGTTTATTGCTCGTTGATGACTGATACTGTACTGTTTCATTGTTTAATGCTTACTTATGACTGTCTTTGTACTCTTTTATTGTTTATTGCTTGTTGATGACTGATACTGTACTGTTTCATTGTTTAATGCTTACTTATGACTGTCTTTGTACTCTTTTATTGTTTATTGCTCGTTGATGACTGATACTGTACTGTTTCATTGTTTAATGCTTACTTATGACTGTCTTTGTACTCTTTTATTGTTTATTGCTTGTTGATGACTGATACTGTACTGTTTCATTGTTTAATGCTTACTTATGACTGTCTTTGTACTCTTTTATTGTTTATTGCTTGTTGATGACTGATACTGTACTGTTTCATTGTTTAATGCTTACTTATGACTGTCATTGTACTCTTTTATTGTTTATTGCTCGTTGATGACTGATACTGTACTGTTTCATTGTTTAATGCTTACTTATGACTGTCTTTGTACTCTTTTATTGTTTATTGCTTGTTGATGACTGATACTGTACTGTTTCATTGTTTAATGTTTGCTGATGACTGTCATTATACTGTTTTTTTTCTTTCTTGGTCGTTGATTACTAGTGTTGTACTGTTTTATTGTTTAATGCTTACTTATGACTGTCATTGTACTCTTTTATTGTTTATTGCTTGTTGATGACTGATACTATACTGTTTCATTGTTTAATGCTTACTGATGACTGTCATTGTACAGTTTTATTGTTTAATACTTTTGATGGCCGATGCTGTACTGTTCTATTCTTTATTATTTACCGATGGCTGTCATACTGTTTTATTATTTAATACTTAATGTGATTCTCAAAGTCTGTCTTACTGTTTAATAGCATACTTGCTGATATAGGATGCTGTACTGTTTTATTGTTTAATACTTGCTGACGGCAGGCGTTGAAATGTTTTATTGTTTCATATTTTCTAATGACTGCTATTGTACTGTTTTGATTGACAATTTTACATTACAATTTATAATTTTCAAGCTATTTCAACCAAGAAACTGGGCAAATGTTTATATTTTATTTCATTCAATTTTACTTTATAAAAGCTACTTAGATATTCGCATGTTCTCATGTCCCAATTAGCGCCTATGGTATTTTCTTATTTTAATATTTGTACTACCTCTATACATAAATTTAATTTTTAAACCCTTATTAAATCTATTACACCTAGTGTTATTTATTTACACTATTATCCTGTTAACTTTGTGTGAAATGTAGCCTAAATGTTTATTTATTAATTATATGTCTCTAGCTAGGTTAATTATTCATTTTAACATTTTTATAATTTTGTAACATATCTGTAAAACTATCTTACAATTTCAACGAAATATGTAAGAGAGCATTATTAGGTCTTACTGAGAAATGCATGTATATTAATACACTGGCTGCTTCTAATATTGCTGCCCCATCCTTTTTAATCTCTTTAATTGGTAAACCGTAAAACGAAGAGTCCTTAAAAACGGTCATATTTAGAATTTAAGGTTATTTACATAATAGTTGAGTATGTAGGATACATCTGTCCCAATGTTTTGTTTTTTTTACGTGTAAAAACGTTGACCGAGATACGAAATATATGACATTGTTTATTTTACAGCTTATTTTTATGAAATTTATAAGTATTGATAGTATATTGGATGTTTTCAACAAACCATATGATGATGATTTTGAAATGGTTAATATTTTTAAATATACTAATTAATTAGAATCATTATATTTTATCAGTACATGTAAAGTTTCACTTCCAAACGTAGTACCCCTACAATCGACTATTTTACTCATCTTTTAATAAAACCTAACTTAAAACTATATCGATTCTAGCAGATTTAAAAATTCCGATCTAATATTCCAAACTCTACGCTCGATCCTACAAACAAAAATTACATTCTAAATAAAAACCGGATGTCTTATTTGATTTGCGTTAGAAATTAAAGTGTACAAAATATTATGGTTGCTTGCTGTAATCATCTTAAATCCACTGATTAGACTTTAAGTAATTAATACATAACTAAGTGAATACGTTAGAGCTTACTTGTGAAGCGTTTCGAAACAATCGTGTAATTTACGAAGATAAATCTCACATTTAAGGAGAGACTTACGATTGTAAGCTCTAAAGTATTGTAAGCTCAGTTATGTATTAATTACAGCAGAATATCTGTTTCTTACAGATTAATTAAAACGTCCTATACAAAATACTTGCTTACAGGAACGATCGACCGGACAGAATTAGCGGTTGCTTTCATTCACAAATCACGCCTGACGTGTTACGTAACGAAACTATAATTTTAGTTGTAATGACAGGTTTAAAAATAAACTATTCCGGTTTTGAAATCATATTACCCACTAACAGCCAACTAATTTCATATCGCCAATACTTAAAGCGATCGTTATCCCTCGGTGAGCGGCAACCTGTAATTACATTAGAAATATTAAAACCCGCCAGACACGATTTAAAAGTTATTATATGATTCGATGTTCAAGATAATGCTATACCTAGAGCTAAAACTAGGTTCTGGAACTTTAGTGAGTTTCCGAAAGTATTTTACACGTGAATGTATCCAATCATTTTATTATAGTTTTATTTCGGCGAGTTTATGGATAAAAATTTACATAAAATAAATTTATTTTTATAATTTAATTAGCGAGAAGGTTAGTTACCTCGTTAAAGGTTTGAAATATTTAATCAATATGTGCGTGGTTTTACACCCACTCTTGGAAGAAATAGTATTTTCAAAAAAAACCATAGCTACATCATTTATTTCCGAAATACTTATGTCACTAAATTATATTTGAATGTTCTATTATTCTGAATAATTATCTGCAGACTTTGCAATAAATTTTTGAAATACCATTTAAAGAGATTTTATTGTTTTTGTTTGAGAAAAACAAAATTGTCTCTTATTAAACTTTGTATTTATCATTTAATAGCTAAATTAAAATATGACAAAGACATTTAATATTAAATTTGATAATAATTTATAGTATGAAACCAAACAAATATAATTTTAAATTAAAAAAGATTATTATGAACTTTATGTTTACCTTTTCTGACCAAAAACTGAAAAGATGCGTAATGATAATGTAAGATACGCTGAGGGAAATTTGTTCAGATTAATTAGCGCCACCCTTGTAAGATACCCTGAGGGAAATTTGTTCAGATTAATTAGCGCCACCCTTGTAAGATACCCTGAGGGAAATTTGTTCAGATTAATTAGCGTCATCCTTGTAAGATACCCTGAGGGAAATTTGTTCAGATTAATTAGCGTCGCCCTTGTAAGATACCCTGAGGGAAATTTGTTCAGATTAATTAGCGTCACCCTTGTAAGATACCCTGAGGGAAATTTGTTCAGATTAATTAGCGTCATCCTTGTAAGATACCCTGAGGGAAATTTGTTCAGATTAATTAGCGTCGCCCTTGTAAGATACCCCGAGGGAAATTTGTTCAGATTAATTAGCGTCACCCTTGTAAGATACCCTGAGGGAAATTTGTTCAGATTAATTAGCGTTACCCTTGTAAGATACCCTGAGGGAAATTTGCTCAGATTAATTAGCGTCACCCTTGTAAGATACCCTGAGGGAAATTTGTTCAGATTAATTAGCGCCACCCTTGTAAGATACCCTGAGGGAAATTTGTTTAGATTAATTAGCGCCACCCTTGTAAGATACCCTGAGGGAAATTTGTTCAGATTAATTAGCGCCACCCTTGTAAGATACCCTGAGGGAAATTTGTTCAGATTAATTAGCGCAACCCTTGTAAGATACCCTGAGGGAAATTTGTTCAGATTAATTAGCGCCACCCTTGTAAGATACCCTGAGGGAAATTTGTTCAGATTAATTAGCGTCGCCCTTGTAAGATACCCTGAGGGAAATTTGCTCAGATTAATTAGCGTCACCCTTGTAAGATACCCTGAGGGAAATTTGTTCAGATTAATTAGCGCCACCCTTGTAAGATACCCTGAGGGAAATTTGTTTAGATTAATTAGCGCCACCCTTGTAAGATACCCTGAGGGAAATTTGTTCAGATTAATTAGCGCCACCCTTGTAAGATACCCTGAGGGAAATTTGTTCAGATTAATTAGCGCCACCCTTGTAAGATACCCTGAGGGAAATTTGTTCAGATTAATTAGCGCCACCCTTGTAAGATACCCTGAGGGAAATTTGTTCAGATTAATTAGCGCCACCCTGCCAGAACTTCAGTTGCCTTAAAGAGAACATGTTTTCTGAATAATAACAGCAATAAAGAAACACACATAGACAATTTCATGTGATTAAATATGTGTCTCTAGAAACAATTTACAACCACTTTCCAATTATCAATTTAATGAGAAATACATTTCCATGGTATGTTTTACTCAAATCAAAATTTGAAACTAGATAATATAGTACATATTGTATTTATGGGGACAAGGATAAAATGTATTCCGTTTTAACATTATATTTGAAAGTAACATTATTTAGGGATTAATTTACAAATTTGTATTGCCCTTTTATGTAAAAAATATTTGTTTATATTTTTACCTTCCTACTGTTTCTCAATATTATATACTTAAATATACCAACTGTTAAAACTTTTTAAATAAATATATGCCTACTTGATTCTTACTCACTATTTCTTCTAGCTGTATTAGCTTTACTTTGGTTTTTTTTAATAAATTTTGGAAAGGGATATGGTTTGAAAGATTTCAGTTATCAAATCGCATTACTGAGGAGATCGCATATTCCTGCCAAAAACAAAGTTAAAAGCATTTTAAAACCAAAACACTTCGGTAAGGTTTTTTTAAACATTTTCTTAGTAATTTGGAATCTAAACGGCGTTCTTATTGTGCGTATATTACAATATAATGAGCCCATTTACGCACAAATTAAAACAATAATTTATTTTTTAGGACTGGCAATATACTGTATCTATATATATTTAAAATATATGATCAGAAAACATTACTGTTTTACGTACATGTTACAATACATATATTTAATTCGCTGTAAGGAAAATGTATTGAAAAAACTATATAATTAAGTCATGTTTTATAGCATTACGAGTAATAATTTGAAGGCTACTTTATATTTCTTTCTAATTTAAATATATAATAATACAGTATCAATATAAAATGATAAGTACCATAATAAGGCCTACATTTCCAAATTGGGGCTAATATATTTTGCTAAAATTACAAAAGTTAAATAACACAGATCAGGTCGTATCTAATAGTATTGCACATATTTGGTTCTTAAAACAGTTTTACTACTTTCAAACGTAATCTCATCGTACAAACAATATCATTTCTCTTCATTTCCTTCACATGTTTTGTCCTCTTTCCACCAGCAATTCAAGGAAATTGGTTTTGAAGCCTCAACAGTTTACTGTAAGAGTTTTGTAATATTTTGTTTTCGTCAACATGTAGACAACTTTATTATATTTATATTGAATATGTGTTACTTCGGTTATAACATTTTTTTTTAAATATAAAGCAAAAGAATAATTTCGGAAACACTATTCGAAAATGTTTAAAGTAATTTTTTTATTCATCTCTTGTTTCGGAATTTAAGGTTCTGACAAATATACAGATTTACGAACTTTGTATTTATACAACACAAGTTTTTTTCTACTTTTTTAATAAAAGAAAGACGCCTTAAAAAACTAAAAACACTGAGGACAATTTTTAAAACATATTGAGGTCATTTTTAAATAAAGTTTAATGTTAAATCATCTTGAGTTTTAATTCCAAGTTATACGTAAAAGTAATTCCAATATTTTTGACATTCGTCTGCTATATCTGGCATTAGTTAAGGTTTTCTAAGATCATTTAAACACCAACGTTTACAATGACTGAGATATAACCAGAAACCATCAATAATATTCGTGACATTCGTCTGTTGTATCTTGCATTAGTTAAGGTTTCCTAAGATCATTTAAACACCAACGTTTGCAATGACTGAGATATAACCAGAAATCATCAATCATATTCGTGACATTCGTCTGTTGTATCTTGCATTAGTTAAGGTTACCTAAGATCATTTAAACACCAACGTTTGCAATGACTGAGATATAACCAGAAACTATCAATAATATTCGTGACATTCGTCTGTTGTATCTTGCATTAGTTAAGGTTACCTAAGATCATTTAAACACCAACGATTGCAATGACTGAGATATAACCAGAAACCATCAATAATATTCGTGACACACGTCTGTTGTATCTTGCATTGGTTAAGGTTTCTTAAGATCATTTAAACACCAACGTTTGCAATGACTGAGATATAACCAGAAACCATCAATAATATTCGTGACACACGTCTGTTGTATCTTGCATTGGTTAAGGTTTCCTAAGATTATTTAAACACCAACATTTGCAATGACTGAGATATAACCAGAAACCATCAATCATATTCGTGACATTCGTCTGTTGTATCTTGCATTAGTTAAGGTTTCCTAAGATCATTTAAACACCAACGTTTACAATGACTGAGATATGACCAGAAACCATCAATAATATTCGTGACATTCGTCTGTTGTATCTTGCATTAGTTAAGGTTTCATAAGATCATTTAAACACCAACATTTGCAATGACTGAGATATAACCAGAAACCATCAATCATATTCGTGACATTCGTCTGTTGTATCTTGCATTAGTTAAGGTTTCCTAAGATCATTTAAACACCTACATTTGCAATGACTGAGATATAACCAGAAACCATCAATAATATTCGTGACATTCGTCTGTTGTATCTTGCATTAGTTAAGGTTTCCTAAGATCATTTAAACACTTACATTTGCAATGACTGCGATATAACCAGAAACCATCAATAATATTCGTGACATTCGTCTGTTGTATCTTGCATTAGTTAAGGTTTCCTAAGATCATTTAAACACCTACGTTTACAATGACTGTGATATAACCAGAAACCATCAATAATATTCGTGACATTCGTCTGTTGTATCTTGCAATAGTTAAGGTTTCCTAAGATCATTTAAACACCAACATTTGCAATGACTAAGATATAACCACAAATCATCAATCATATTCGTGACATTCGTCTGTTGTATCTTGCATTAGTTAAGGTTTCCTAAGATCATTTAAACACCAACGTTTGCAATGACTGAGATATAACCAGAAACCGTCAATAATATTCGTGACATTCGTCTGTTGTATCTTGCATTAGGTAAGGTTTCCTAAGATCATTTAAACACCAACGTTTGCAATGACTGAGATATAACCAGAAACTATCAATAATATTCGTGACATTCGTCTGTTGTATCTTGCATTAGTTAAGGTTACCTAAGATCATTTAAACACCAACGATTGCAATGACTGAGATATAACCAGAAACCATCAATAATATTCGCGACATTCGTCTGTTGTATCTTGCATTAGTTAAGGTTTCCTAAGATCATTTAAAGACCAACGTTTGCAATGACTGAGATATAACCAGAAACCATCAATAATATTCGTGACATTCGTCTGTTGTATCTTGCATTAGTTAAGGTTTCCTAAGATCATTTAAACACCTACATTTGCAATGACTGCGATATAACCAGAAACCATGAATAATATTCGCGACATTCGTCTGTTGTATCTTGCATTAGTTAAGGTTTCCTAAGATCATTTAAAGACCAACGTTTGAAATGACTGAGATATAACCAGAAACCATCAATAATATTCGTGACATTCGTCTGTTGTATCTTGCATTAGTTAAGGTTTCCTAAGATCATTTAAAGACCAATGTTTGCAATGACTGAGATATAACCAGAAACCATCAATAATATTCGTGAGATTCGTCTGTTGTATCTTGCATTAGTTAAGGTTTCCTAAGATCATTTAAACACCTACATTTGCAATGACTGCGATATAACCAGAAACCATCAATAATATTCGCGACATTCGTCTGTTGTATCTTGCATTAGTTAAGGTTTCCTAAGATCATTTAAAGACCAACGTTTGCAATGACTGAGATATAACCAGAAACCATCAATAATATTCCCGACATTCGTCTGTTGTATCTTGCATTAGTTAAGGTTTCCTAAGATCATTTAAACAACAACGTTTGCAATGACTGAGATATAACCAGAAACCATCAATAATATTCGTGACATTCGTCTGTTGTATCTTGCATTAGTTAAGGTTTCCTAAGATCATTTAAACACCTACATTTGCAATGACTGCGATATAACCAGAAACCATCAATAATATTCGCGACATTCGTCTGTTGTATCTTGCATTAGTTAAGGTTTCCTAAGATCATTTAAACACCTACATTTGCAATGACTGAGATATAACCAGAAACCATCAATAATATTCGCGACATTGGTCTGTTGTATCTTGCATTAGTTAAGGTTTCCTAAGATCATTTAAAGACCAACGTTTGCAATGACTGAGATATAACCAGAAACCATCAATAATATTCCCGACATTCGTCTGTTGTATCTTGCATTAGTTAAGGTTTCCTAAGATCATTTAAACACCAACGTTTGCAATGACTGAGATATAACCAGAAACCGTCAATAATATCCGTGACATTCGTCTGTTGTATCTTGCATTAGTTAAGGTTTCCTAAGATCATTTAAAGACCAACGTTTGCAATGACTGAGATATAACCAGAAACCATCAATAATATTCGTGACATTCGTCTGTTGTATCTTGCATTAGTTAAGGTTTCCTAAGATCATTTAAACACCTACATTTGCAATGACTGCGATATAACCAGAAACCATCAATAATATTCGCGACATTCGTCTGTTGTATCTTGCATTAGTTAAGGTTTCCTAAGATCATTTAAACACCAACGTTTGCAATGACTGAGATATAACCAGAAACCATCAATAATATTCGTGACATTCGTCTGTTGTATCTTGCATTAGTTAAGGTTTCCTAAGATCATTTAAAGACCAACGTTTGCAATGACTGAGATATAACCAGAAACCATCAATAATATTCGTGACATTCGTCTGTTGTATCTTGCATTAGTTAAGGTTTCCTATTATCATTTAAACACCTACATTTGCAATGACTGAGATATAACCAGAAACCATCAATAATATTCGTGACATTCGTCTGTTGTATCTTGCATTAGTTAAGGTTTCCTAAGATCATTTAAACACCAACGTTTGCAATGACTGAGATATAACCAGAAACCGTCAATAATATCCGTGACATTCGTCTGTTGTATCTTGCATTAGTTAAGGTTTCCTAAGATCATTTAAAGACCAACGTTTGCAATGACTGAGATATAACCAGAAACCATCAATAATATTCGTGACATTCGTCTGTTGTATCTTGCATTAGTTAAGGTTTCCTAAGATCATTTAAACACCT
Organism: Prosapia bicincta; assembly: GCA_036971475.1. Lineage (NCBI taxonomy): Eukaryota > Metazoa > Arthropoda > Insecta > Hemiptera > Cercopidae > Prosapia > Prosapia bicincta. Next base: position 3,641,285 of record JBAIZL010000010.1, read on the forward strand.
ACATTTGCAATGACTGCGATATAACCAGAAACCATCAATAATATTCACGACATTCGTCTGTTGTATCTTGCATTAGTTAAGGTTTCCTAAGATCATTTAAACACCAACGTTTGCAATGACTGAGATATAACCAGAAACCATCAATAATATTCGTGACATTCGTCTGTTGTATCTTGCATTAGTTAAGGTTTCCTAAGATCATTTAAAGACCAACGTTTGCAATGACTGAGATATAACCAGAAACCATCAATAATATTCGTGACATTCGTCTGTTGTATCTTGCATTAGTTAAGGTTTCCTATTATCATTTAAACACCTACATTTGCAATGACTGCGATATAACCAGAAACAATCAATAATATTCCCGACATTCGTCTGTTGTATCTTGCATTAGTTAAGGTTTCCTAAGATCATTTAAAGACCTACATTTACAATGACTGAGATATAACCAGAAACCATCAATAATATTCGTGACATTCGTCTTTTGTATCTTGCATTAGTTAAGGTTTCCTAAGATCATTTAAACACCTACATTTGCAATGACTGCGATATAACCAGAAACCATGAATAATATTCGCGACATTCGTCTGTTGTATCTTGCATTAGGTAAGGTTTCCTAAGATCATTTAAACACCAACGTTTGCAATGACTGCGATATAACCAGAAACTATCAATAATATTCGTGACATTCGTCTGTTGTATCTTGCATTAGTTAAGGTTACTTAAGATCATTTAAACACCAACGTTTGCAATGACTGAGATATAACCAGAAACCATCAATAATATTCGTGACATTCGTCTGTTGTATCTTGCATTAGTTAAGGTTACCTAAGATCATTTAAACACCAACGTTTGCAATGACTGAGATATAACCAGAAACTATCAATAATATTCGTGACATTCGTCTGTTGTATCTTGCATTAGTTAAGGTTACCTAAGATCATTTAAACACCAACGTTTGCAATGACTAAGATATAACCAGAAACCATCAATAATATTCGTGACATTCGTCTGTTGTATCTTGCATTAGTTAAGGTTACCTAAGATCATTTAAACACCAACGTTTGCAATGACTGAGATATAACCAGAAACTATCAATAATACTCGTGACATTCGTCTGTTGTATCTTGCATTAGTTAAGGTTACCTAAGATCATTTAAACACCAACGTTTGCAATGACTGAGATATAACCAGAAACTATCAATAATATTCGTGACATTCGTCTGTTGTATCTTGCATTAGTTAAGGTTACCTAAGATCATTTAAACACCAACGTTTGCAATGACTGAGATATAACCAGAAACTATCAATAATATTCGTGACATTCGTCTGTTGTATCTTGCATTAGTTAAGGTTACCTAAGATCATTTAAACACCAACGTTTGCAATGACTGAGATATAACCAGAAACTATCAATAATATTCGTGACATTCGTCTGTTGTATCTTGCATTAGTTAAGGTTACCTAAGATCATTTAAACACCAACGTTTGCAATGACTGAGATATAACCAGAAACTATCAATAATATTCGTGACATTCGTCTGTTGTATCTTGCATTAGTTAAGGTTACCTAAGATCACTTAAACACCTACGTTTACAATGACTGAGATATAACCAGAAACCGTCAATAATATTCGTGACATTCGTCTGTTGTATCTTGTATTAGTTAAAGTTACCTAAGATCATTTAAACACCAACGTTTGCAATGACTGAGATATAACCAGAAACCATCAATAATATTCGTGACATTCGTCTGTTGTATCTTGCATTAGTTAAGGTTTCCTAAGATCATTTAAACACCTACATTTGCAATGACTGCGATATAACCAGAAACCATCAATAATATTCGCGACATTCGTCTGTTGTATCTTGCATTAGTTAAGGTTTCCTAAGATTATTTAAACACCAACGTTTGCAATGACTAAGATATAACCAGAAACCGTCAATAATATTCGTGACATTCGTCTGTTGTATCTTGCATTAGTTAAGGTTTCCTAAGATCATTTAAACAACAACGTTTGCAATGACTAAGATATAACCAGAAACCGTCAATAATATTCGTGACATTCGTCTGTTGTATCTTGCATTAGTTAAGGTTTCCTAAGATCATTTAAACACCAACGTTTGCAATGACTGAGATATAACCAGAAACCATCAATAATATTCGTGACATTCGTCTGTTGTATCTTGCATTAGTTAAGGTTTCCTAAGATCATTTAAACACCAACGTTTGCAATGACTAAGATATAACCAGAAACCATCAATAATATTCGTGACATTCGTCTGTTGTATCTTGCATTAGTTAAGGTTACCTAAGATCATTTAAACACCAACGTTTGCAATGACTGAGATATAACCAGAAACTATCAATAATATTCGTGACATTCGTCTGTTGTATCTTGCATTAGTTAAGGTTACCTAAGATCATTGAAACACCTACATTTGCAATGACTGCGATATAACCAGAAACCATGAATAATATTCGCGACATTCGTCTGTTGTATCTTGCATTAGTTAAGGTTTCCTAAGATCATTTAAACACCAACGTATGCAATGACTGAGATATAACCAGAAACCATCAATAATATTCCCGACATTCGTCTGTTGTATCTTGCATTAGTTAAGGTTTCCTAAGATCATTTAAAGACCTACATTTACAATGACTGAGATATAACCAGAAACCATCAATAATATTCGTGACATTCGTCTGTTGTATCTTCCATTAGTTAAGGTTTCCTAAGATCATTTAAACACCTACATTTGCAATGACTGCGATATAACCAGAAACCATGAATAATATTCGCGACATTCGTCTGTTGTATCTTGCATTAGTTAAGGTTTCCTAAGATCATTTAAACACCAACATTTGCAATGACTGAGATATAACCAGAAACCATCAATAATATTCGTGACATTCGTCTGTTGTATCTTGCATTAGTTAAGGTTTCCTAAGATCATTTAAACACCAACGTTTGCAATGACTGCGATATAACCAGAAACTATCAATAATATTCGTGACATTCGTCTGTTGTATCTTGCATTAGTTAAGGTTACCTAAGATCATTTAAACACCAACGTTTGCAATGACTGAGATATAACCAGAAGCCATCAATAATATTCGTGACATTCGTCTGTTGTATCTTGCATTAGTTAAGGTTACCTAAGATCATTTAAACACCAACGTTTGCAATGACTGAGATATAACCAGAAACTATCAATAATATTCGTGACATTCGTCTGTTGTATCTTGCATTAGTTAAGGTTTCCTAAGATCATTTAAACACCTACATTTGCAATGACTGCGATATAACCAGAAACCATCAATAATATTCGCGACATTCGTCTGTTGTATCTTGCATTAGTTAAGGTTTCCTAAGATTATTTAAACACCAACGTTTGCAATGACTAAGATATAACCAGAAACCGTCAATAATATTCGTGACTTTCGTCTGTTGTATCTTGCATTAGTTAAGGTTTCCTAAGATCATTTAAACAACAACGTTTGCAATGACTAAGATATAACCAGAAACCGTCAATAATATTCGTGACATTCGTCTGTTGTATCTTGCATTAGTTAAGGTTTCCTAAGATCATTTAAACACCAACGTTTGCAATGACTGAGATATAACCAGAAACCATCAATAATATTCGTGACATTCGTCTGTTGTATCTTGCATTAGTTAAGGTTTCCTAAGATCATTTAAACACCTACATTTGCAATGACTGCGATATAACCAGAAACCATCAATAATATTCGTGACATTCGTCTGTTGTATCTTGCATTAGTTAAGGTTTCCTAAGATCATTTAAACACCAACGTTTACAATGACTAAGATATAACCAGAAACCGTCAATAATATTCGTGACATTCGTCTGTTGTATCTTGCATTAGTTAAGGTGTCCTAAGATCATTTAAACAACAACGTTTGCAATGACTAAGATATAACCAGAAACCGTCAATAATATTCGTGACATTCGTCTGTTGTATCTTGCATTAGTTAAGGTTTCCTAAGATCATTTATACAACAACGTTTGCAATGACTAAGATATAACCAGAAACCGTCAATAATATTCGTGACATTCGTCTGTTGTATCTTGCATTAGTTAAGGTTTCCTAAGATCATTTAAACACCTACGTTTGCAATGACTGAGATATAACCAGAAACCATCAATAATATTCGTGACATTCGTCTGTTGTATCTTGCATTAGTTAACCAGAAACCGTCAATAATATTCGTGACATTCGTCTGTTGTATCTTGCATTAGTTAAGGTTACCTAAGATCATTTAAACACCAACGTTTGCAATGACTGAGATATAACCAGAAACCATTAATAATATTCGTGACTATTTGTGCTTGTTTTCAAATAAGAATTATTGTGTAACAAAGTTTCAGGAATGTTCTCATAATGTAAGTATTTCAAAACTTTACACAAAAATACAGTTTCTCATGAATTTGTTTTTAATGTGCAAGACATGAGGACTGATTATGAAGGATTCTACACAAAAACTCCCTGAATTAAACTTCAATGGTTAGAGTTTGAGATAGTTTTAGAAGTGTGTAAAAGTAAAACAATCAACAAAACCGTGACAGAAAGGATTGAGGAAACCGACAGTTTTTTTCTCTTCGAACGAACTTAGAAGGCATGATCATCGCAACGATAATAAGGAAAGTTTGCAACAATCGTGTGCTAGTCAGAAGTGCATACAACACAAATATTATTATTGTTTTTAAAACCAAATTTATAGATTAACTAACCCACACATAACTGTTTTCTGTATATATTACAAAATATAGAACAATAAATCCTATAAATCTTTCTTGTAATAAATAAATTCAATATTTTATTTTAAGTTTGAACATTTATATTTTAGGTAACATTCAATGACCTTTTTTGTAAAACATTTTTTATGTATGCCTGAAACCTTTGTTATGATTTTCAGGTTTATGTTTTTACAAATTCATACGTCTTTTAAATATTATTCGCCTTGTTTTTTCAATAAAACCAACACATTTTATAATCTTGAAAAACACATCGTAACCTGAGCGTAAAAAAGTTTTAGGATATTTTTTTTAAATAAAGTACATTAGTACTCATATGATTTTGAATTATTTATAAATTCTAAAATATATATTTTAGTCAACTAAAGTAGTGTATTTCATCAAAATTCCTATAAAATAACTTAAGTAGTCTATATAGAACTAACATAAGTAGTCTATATAGAATTAACACAAGTAGTCTATATAGAAGTAACACAAAACCGAAAAGCTACAACATAAATCGTACTAAGAACTAAAATGTGTTTTTGTTATTTATATAATGTAGTTAGGTTACGTTAAATCTGTTATAGTAATTGCTATTCAATTCCCAGATTAACTATCCACTCTGCGTGTTATGTACGATGTGAGGTAATAATCGATATCAGAAGCCGGATCTAATGACATAACAAACTCGGTGAGACACAGTTTGAAATATCCAATTTGCGTCCACGCCCTTGAACCAAGCCACTGTACGTGGGCGTAAGAGGCAAACGCTTCTGAAATGTTTGTTTTTGGCATCAAACTAATCGTGCGCGTAAGCGAGCTCTGCCGCTTTGCTTTATCTCTTGACAAACACGTCAACAATTAAAACAAATTATTTATGATGTTTTTCACAAAAACATCTTTTATAATTTATCTTTGGAAATAATTTATGTTAAATCTGCGTTAACATAAATTACCTTTTCAACACATCTTGTATAACTTGCTTCCTTGAAAAAATGTACATACTTGGTTTTTATAAAAACTGAACAGTGATTCATGAAACAAAATCTATAACGTTAATGGGACTGAACTGTTATTCATGAAACCAAATCTATTACGTTAATGGGACTGAACAGTGATTCATGAAACCAAATTTATAACGTTAATGGGACTGAATAGTGTTTCATGAAACCAAATCTATTACGTTAATGGGACTGAACAGTGATTCATGAAACCAAATCTATTACGTTAATGGGACTGAACGGTGATTCATGAAACCAAATCTATTACGTTAATGGGACTGAACGGTGATACATGAAACCAAATCTATTACGTTAATGGGACTGAACGGTTATTCATGAAACCAAATCTATTACGTTAATGGGACTGAACAGTGATTCATGAAACCAAATTGATTACGTTAATGGGACTGAACAGTGATTCATGAAACCAAATTTATTAGGTTAATGGGACTGAACAGTGATTTATAAAACCAAATCTATTACGTTAATGGGACTGAACAGTGATTCATAAAACCAAATTTATAACGTTAATGGGACTGAACAGTGATTCATAAAACCAAATCTATTACGTTAATGGGACTGAATAGTGATTCATAAAACCAAATCTATAACGTTAATGGGACTGAACCGTGATTCATAAAACCAAATTTATTACGTTAATGGGACTGAATAGTGATTCATAAAACAAAATTTATTACGTTAATGGGACTGAACAGTGATTCATGAAACCAAATTTATTACGTAAATGGGACTGAACGGTGATTCATGAAACTAAATCTATTACGTTAATGGGACTGAACAGTGATTCATAAAACCAAATTTATTACGTTAATGGGACTGAACAGTGATTCATAAAACCAAATTTATTACGTTAATGGGACTGAACAGTGATTCATGAAACCAAATCTATTACGTTAATGGGACTGAACAGTGATTCATAAAACCAAATATATTACGTTAATGGGACTGAACAGTGATTCATGAAACCGAATTTATTACGTTAATGGGACTGAACAGTGATTCATAAAACCAAATTTATTGCGTTAATGGGGCTGAACAGTGATTCATAAAACCAAATTTATTACGTTAATGGGACTGAACGGTGATTCATGAAACTAAATCTATTACGTTTATGGGACTGAACAGTAATTCATAAAACCAAATCTATTACGTTAATGGCACTGAACAGTGATTCATGAAACCAAATTTATTACGTTAATGGGACTGAACAGTGATTCATAAAACCAAATCTATTACGTTAATGGGACTGAACAGTGATTCATGAAACTAAATCTATTACGTTAATGGGACTGATAAAACCAAATCTATTACGTTAATGGGACTGAACAGTGATTCATGAAACCAAATTTATTACGTTAATGGGACTGAACAGTGATTCATAAAACCAAATCTATTACGTTAATGGGACTGAACAGTGATTCATGAATCCAAATTTATTACGTTAATAGGACTGAACAGTGATTCATAAAACCAAATCTATTACGTTAATGGGACTAAACAGTGATTCATAAAACCAAATCTATTACGTTAATGGGACTGAACAGTGATTCATAAAACAAAATTTATAACTTTAATGGGACTGAACAGTGATTCATAAAACCAAATCTATTACGTTAATGGGACTAAACAGTGATTCATAAAACCAAATCTATTACGTTAATGGGACTGAACAGTGATTCATGAAACCAAATTTATTACGTTAATGGGACTGAACAGTGATTCATGAAACCAAATCTATTACGTTAATGGGACTGAACAGTAATTCATAAAACCAAATCTATTACGTTAATGGGACTGAACAGTGATTCATGAAACCAAATTTATTTCGATAATGGAACTGAACACTGATTCATAAAACCAAATCTATTACGTTAATGGGACTGAACAGTGATTCATGAAACCAAATTTATTACGTTAATGGGACTGAACAGTGATTCATAAAACCAAATCTATTACGTTAATGGGACTGAACAGTGATTCATAAAACCAAATCTATTACGTTAATGGGACTGAACAGTGATTCATAAAACCAAATTTATAACGTTAATGGGACTGATCAGTGATTCATAAAACCAAATCTATTACGTTAATGGGACTGAACAGTGATTCATGAAACCAAATTTATTACGTTAATGGGACTGAACAGTGATTCATGAAACCAAATTTATTACATTATTGGGACTGAACAGTGATTCATGAAACCAAATCTATTACGTAATGGGACTGAACAGTGATTCATGAAACTAAATTTATTACGTTAATGGGACTGAACAGAGATTCATGAAACCAAATCTATTACTTTAATGGGACTGAACAGTGATTCAAGAAGCCAAATATATTCCGTTAATGGGACTGAACAGTTATTCATAAAACCAAATCTATTACGTTAATGGGACTGAACAGAGATTCAAGAAGCCAAATATATTCCGTTAATGGGACTGAACAGTTATTCATGAAACCAAATTTATTACGTTAATGGGACTGAACAGAGATTCATGAAACCAAATTTATTACGTTAATGGGACTGAACAGTGATTCATGAAACCAAATCTATTACGTTAATGGGACTGAACAGTAATTCATAAAACCAAATCTATTACGTTAATGGGACTGAACAGTGATTCATGAAACCAAATTTATTTCGATAATGGAACTGAACACTGATTCATAAAACCAAATCTATTACGTTAATGGGACTGAACAGTGATTCATGAAACCAAATTTATTACGTTAATGGGACTGAACAGTGATTCATAAAACCAAATCTATTACGTTAATGGGACTGAACAGTGATTCATAAAACCAAATCTATTACGTTAATGGGACTGAACAGTGATTCATAAAACCAAATTTATAACGTTAATATGACTGATCAGTGATTCATAAAACCAAATCTATTACGTTAATGGGACTGAACAGTGATTCATAAAACCAAATTTATAACGTTAATGGGACTGAACAGTGATTCATAAAACCAAATCTATTACGTTAATGGGACTGAACAGTGATTCATAAAACCAAATCTATTACGTTAATGGGACTGAACAGTGATTCATAAAACCAAATTTATAACGTTAATATGACTGATCAGTGATTCATAAAACCAAATCTATTACGTTAATGGGACTGAACAGTGATTCATAAAACCAAATCTATTACGTTAATGGGACTGAACAGTGATTCATAAAACCAAATTTATAACGTTAATATGACTGATCAGTGATTCATAAAACCAAATCTATTACGTTAATGGGACTGAACAGTGATTCATAAAACCAAATTTATAACGTTAATGGGACTGAACAGTGATTCATAAAACCAAATCTATTACGTTAATGGGACTGAATAGTGATTCATAAAACCAAATCTATAACGTTAATGGGACTGAACCGTGATTCATAAAACCAAATTTATTACGTTAATGGGACTGAATAGTGATTCATAAAACAAAATTTATTACGTTAATGGGACTGAACAGTGATTCATGAAACCAAATTTATTACGTAAATGGGACTGAACGGTGATTCATGAAACTAAATCTATTACGTTAATGGGACTGAACAGTGATTCATAAAACCAAATTTATTACGTTAATGGGACTGAACAGTGATTCATAAAACCAAATTTATTACGTTAATGGGACTGAACAGTGATTCATGAAACCAAATCTATTACGTTAATGGGACTGAACAGTGATTCATAAAACCAAATATATTACGTTAATGGGACTGAACAGTGATTCATGAAACCGAATTTATTACGTTAATGGGACTGAACAGTGATTCATAAAACCAAATTTATTGCGTTAATGGGGCTGAACAGTGATTCATAAAACCAAATTTATTACGTTAATGGGACTGAACGGTGATTCATGAAACTAAATCTATTACGTTTATGGGACTGAACAGTAATTCATAAAACCAAATCTATTACGTTAATGGCACTGAACAGTGATTCATGAAACCAAATTTATTACGTTAATGGGACTGAACAGTGATTCATAAAACCAAATCTATTACGTTAATGGGACTGAACAGTGATTCATGAAACTAAATCTATTACGTTAATGGGACTGATAAAACCAAATCTATTACGTTAATGGGACTGAACAGTGATTCATGAAACCAAATTTATTACGTTAATGGGACTGAACAGTGATTCATAAAACCAAATCTATTACGTTAATGGGACTGAACAGTGATTCATGAATCCAAATTTATTACGTTAATAGGACTGAACAGTGATTCATAAAACCAAATCTATTACGTTAATGGGACTAAACAGTGATTCATAAAACCAAATCTATTACGTTAATGGGACTGAACAGTGATTCATAAAACAAAATTTATAACTTTAATGGGACTGAACAGTGATTCATAAAACCAAATCTATTACGTTAATGGGACTAAACAGTGATTCATAAAACCAAATCTATTACGTTAATGGGACTGAACAGTGATTCATGAAACCAAATTTATTACGTTAATGGGACTGAACAGTGATTCATGAAACCAAATCTATTACGTTAATGGGACTGAACAGTAATTCATAAAACCAAATCTATTACGTTAATGGGACTGAACAGTGATTCATGAAACCAAATTTATTTCGATAATGGAACTGAACACTGATTCATAAAACCAAATCTATTACGTTAATGGGACTGAACAGTGATTCATGAAACCAAATTTATTACGTTAATGGGACTGAACAGTGATTCATAAAACCAAATCTATTACGTTAATGGGACTGAACAGTGATTCATAAAACCAAATCTATTACGTTAATGGGACTGAACAGTGATTCATAAAACCAAATTTATAACGTTAATGGGACTGATCAGTGATTCATAAAACCAAATCTATTACGTTAATGGGACTGAACAGTGATTCATGAAA
>JBAIZL010000010.1:3656968-3664468 GCA_036971475.1 Prosapia bicincta
GTGTGTGTGTGTGTGTGTGTGTGTGTGTGTGTGTGTGTGTGTGTGTGAATGTGTATTTCTTTTAATTATAACAAATTTTCAAATAGGTGCAAGATTCCTACGTGCAAATGTTTTCTAAAATTTACGAGTAAGTTTTAATAAATATACAGGCACGCTATAAACCTTCATTAAAAATGTAGGGTACGTGTAACCGAGGCGCTTGCTCTTGTGTATAAGTAACAATGGTAATGAAAAGAAATAAAACCCTTATTGCTAGAAAGAGATAAGAACGATCTTTATACTGGTGACATAGTTCAAGAAACAAAAACAAAATGACCAAATGAGAAATGTGCAGTTGTTCTCAATTAGGGTGAACGGAAATAACCAATCCCGGAAGCTGTCGATCTAAAGTTTGCAAACATCATGACAAACCCGGAGATTAATCAACGAAATGTGATGGCATTGCTAATGAGAGGAGATTACACATATGTATACCTAGGTGGAAAAACAAACAGAGAGAGAAATGCGAGTTCTGAAGAGTAAATATTTTTTGGTGGTTCTAACAATTGGGTGAATTATAAGAGTTGCAAGTCGGAAAGTGTGCAAAAATATCTTTATTCCGATGCCCGATTGTGACTGAGAAAGAAAGAGGGCAAGCAATTAAGTGCCTATCGAAGTTTTATAAAATAATAATGATAGTAATAATAAAATAATATTTTTATTTACTGTCTGTTAATAACTATTAATTTTGTGTATAGGCTCATGACAGATCACAGACATTTTTGCTTCTTTAAAAAATCAACGTTTGGAATTTCTTTCCGAAATTACTTTTCAAGAGCTCAGTTTTAATTCTTAAATTAAAACAGAGCTCTTGAAAAAGAATTTCGGAAAGAAATTCGAAACGTCGAGTGTTTAAAAAAGCAAAATTTTTTGTGATCTGTCATTAGCCTATACATATAAAAAAATAAAATAATAATGATCGTGGACTAGTTTATTTAAGTTTTTGGCTTTGGTATTAAAACACAAGAGAATAAGTAAGTGATAATTAAATAACCAGATCTAGAGGAGTTACATCACCCGCGCCAGGCCAACCAAAGGAACTTCAATGTCGAATTGTAGATTTGTAAGTATATTTAAAATTTATAATTTACTGTTATCCTTCATTATATGTTTAATACTTTTTTTAAAGAGTTTAGTGACGTAAATAATTAAATTTTGAATAAATTTAATTGTAATTGTAATTTTAAAATTATTCTAAAATCCTATACACAGGCCAGGAACCTCGTAATTTTAAACTCCTCTCCGAGTATAACTTTAAAGTTATGAGTAATAATTATAATAAATCTATTCAGCAATTATTAAATAGATAAATTTATAAGGCTCGAGGGCTAGGTAATCCAATCAATCATTGTCAAACATTATACTAATGTACACACAGCTTAATTTGTCTAGTATTTTATGAATAACCCAGAAACATTTTAGAAAGTAATGATGTATTAAGAAACTAATTACATTAATAGATCGTAATGACAAGAATGTTTTCATTTTTCAAGCTATTTTCTTTATTTGACTTATAATTGACGATAAACTAATGGTAATAAATTTTATAGTGGTATAAAACCAATTATATTTTAATAAATATTTTTTGATAACAATCATTTAAAATATAGACGATTTTTAAAACGCAACGAAAGTAACGTCCTTCAATGGCCTGTAAGTAATAATCTAAAAAAGGAAAATCATTTATGTAAGACATATAGTTTTAAAATTTTAAGTTCAGGAGTAACAGACAAGTTTGACGAATGAACCACTGTATATGCCTCATTTTCACTGTTATCTTCTATCATTAGAAACCTACGGTGACAGTCGCCAAAGTACGAATGGTGATTTATTGTTGTTTTGTAACTTCCCTCTTTGGTATATTTTAAATATAAGGTTAGAATTACATATGTTTAATGTTTGTTTCATTAATTCTTGAAAACCGTCAGTAATATAAGTTTAAAATAATTGAAGTGGCTAAATACGGTTATTACTATCTATTTAGCTACTTATTTAAGGTAAGTAATTATTTATAATTAAATCACAAGTTAAAAATTGTAATTTAAATAGCCAACATTTAGGAAACTCGACTTGCTATAATAACTAGGACCATAATAAATTATACACTTAATAAATATTTTTAAAAATACACTTTTCATTCAATAAAGCATATTTTTAAACCACATTGTGATGCTTGGGAGAGCGTGTGTTTTCTATTACTATATTACGCAGTTAAAATCTTCGTAAAATAGTTAAATATAGGAACCGATTATTGTCTACAAGGATGTAATAAGTACAGTTAGTTGAGTTTTAAAAAAACATTATTAAATAAAAGCTTTATAAAAATTATATTTCAGATGAAAAATATCCTATAAATAAACTCCCTGTTACTGTATTCTCTCTCTCTCTTTCTCTCTCTCTCTCTCTCTCTCCCTCTCTATCTATCTATATATATATATATATATATATATATATATATATATATATATATATATATATATATATATATATGATGATGATGTTGGTACTGTTTGCAAACGAAAATCTTTGTATTTGTATTTGGACTTATTTCTTATATATATATATATATATATATATATATATATATATATATATATATATATATATATATATACATATTTTTTTCAAAGTATTAAGTACAAATTTTAAAGTATTTACAAATTCAACCTACAAATAAATAGCAGTTGAACATCATAGTTTGCTCATGGCGAATTTGGTTACATTTTATTTAAATAACAGAAACATACCAATGATAAACAGATGAGGAAGTACGGCCTTGAAGACGTCCATAAATTCGTTATTTGATTTATAACGATGATATTAGTCTAATAGAAAACTACAAACGGAAATCACAGGCATAAAAAATACGCTTTATGGAAGTCAATTGTAATACTACTCACTACCTATTGTATGCTAATTCAGACTATTGTTAAAATCGTCAATAGCCTGGAATATATTGGGAATATTTTCTGATATTACTTGCTTCTATTTACGTGTTTTTCCATGTTGTGCATAATACAATATTCATAATACCGATCTAAATAATATATACCTCAAAATAATACTTAACAGTTTCTTTGAATAACATATTATTGAAAAAAACCTATAATCTCACCAACACTATAGTTTGGCAAAACATTTCTGTAAAGCCTGTTATAATACAATAAACTAGCTTTTTTTAACGATTCAAGGTTATATCAAGCTTAAAGCAAGATAAATATAACACCAGAAAATGCAAAGTAAAAATAATTGTATTCGAGTAGTTTTTTAATGTTTTTTTTCTTGGTAGGCAGTTATTACTCACTCTTGGTTATGCGCCTAGCACTTGACAGAATTTGGAAGTAATAGTTATTTAATAAATAGAGAGTGCGCAAAAAAACATTGACAGTTCACATCTTACAACATCGCAATGTTACAGCGATAAAGGTTTGCGGTGTATGATAGAGAGAAAAAAATGACTCCTGAAAGAGGAAATCTGATACAGAAATTAAGAGGGAAGACCTGTAACCATGAATGGCCTACACAAACCGTACCAGGTGACTGCTATAAGCTACTGACGGAGAATCTGTCTCAAGCTTTGGTAATGAGGGAGCTGGAATTTACAATTTGGAATTAGAGCATCTCTGCAAACAAACTCTAAGTGTTCGCTGTGTAAAACTAACCAAAACTCAAAGGGCGTATTATTCTTTATTGAATCTCTTGTTGATTTAGACGGTCCAACAAGACATCACAAAACTTACTAACAAATCAATAAAACCTCTTGTTACAACCAACAAGACACGTATTTTTCAGTGGATCCGGTCCAAACGGACGTTTATGGAAATTGACAGGCTGATCGAGTTGGCACATAACGAAATTGTTAAATAAAGTAAAACAATGTTACGATTTTGGAAGATAACGCAGATCAGACAATCGTCAATGCTCCTTAAGGCAAAATTCATCCTTAAAAATAGAAATATAATTGGTTTACAACAAACCATTTTTTGAATATCGTCATTGCTCTGTCGGATTATAACGGACATGTGAATAATATCTAAAACACATCAACACACACCGGGTGTATGTGTGTGTGTGTGTGTGTGTGTGTGTGTGTGTGTGTGTGTGTGTGTGTGTGTGTGTGTGTGTGTGTGTGTGTGTGTGTGTGTGGTGTGTGTGTATGTATGTGTATGTGTGTGTGTGTGTGTGTGTGTGTGTGTGTGTGTGTGTGTGTGTGTGTGTGTGTATGTGTGTGTGGTGTGTGTGTGTGTGGTGTGTGTGTGTGTGTGTGTGTGTGTGTGTGTGTGTGTGTGTGTGTGTGTGTGTGTGTGGTGTGTGTGTGTGTGTGTGTGTGTGTGTGTGTGTGAGTGTGTGTGTGTGTGTGTATAAGCGTGTGTGTGTGTGTGTGTGTGTGTGTGTGTGTGTGTGTGTGTGTGTGTGTGTGTGTGTGTGTGTGTGTGTGTGTGTGTGTGTGTGTGTGTGTGTGTGTGTGTGTGTGTGGTGTGTGTGTGTGTGTGTGTGTGTGTGTGTGTGTGTGTGTGTGTGGTGTGTGGTGTGTGTGTGTGTGTGCGTGTGTGTGTGTGTGTATATATGTGTGTGTGTCTGTGTGTGTGTGTGTGTTTGTCTGTGTGTGTGTGTGTGTGTGTGTGTGTGTGTGTGTGTGTGTGTGTGTGTGTGTGTGTGTGTGTGTGTGTGTGTGTGTGTGTGTGGTGTATGTGTATGTGTGTGTGTGCGTGTGTGTGGTGTGTGTGTGTGGTGTGGTGTGTGTGTGTGTGTGTGTGTGAGTGAGTGTTTGTGTGTGTGTGTGTGTGTGTGTGTGTGTGTGTGTGTGTGTGTGTGTGTGTGTGTGTGTGTGTGTGTGTGTGTGTGTGTGTGTGTGTGTGTGTGTGTGTGTGTGGTGTGTGTGTGTGTGTGTGTGTGTGTGTGTGGTGTGTGTGTGTGTGTGTGTGTGTGTGTGTATGTGTGTGTGTGTGTGTGTGTGTGTGTGTGTGTGTGTGTGTGTGTGTGTGTGTGTGTGTGTGTGTGTGTGTGTGTGGTGTATGTGTATGTGTGTGTGTGCGTGTGTGTGGTGTGTGTGTGCGTGTGTGCGTGTGTTCACTTAATCAAACAGTGAACATCGGCTATATAAAGGCCAAGCCGGTTATACCAACGTGTAATTACGGGGAGAGTGGCTACGTGATAATAACGAAGCATTCGTTTGTTTCCAACCATATTTATTTACGTCGTTTAAGTTTCATTTATATTAAACTGGAAACCTAAAATAATAATTAAAAAGTTAATTGAAGACGTGACTCTTCTCTGTAAATAAGCCTATCGTGCAATTAATCACCAATTAATAAATCTAATGCTTGTTTATTAACCTGATACTTTCTGGTAAAATATCGCTAAACAGACTCCTGAATGCATTCAAATCTTATTATTTTATTTAATGTTATTTTCGGGGGGTTATTTCTATGTAGTTTTATACAGTAGGACTATTAATTAAACTTACACTTACGGTCTGCCACATTCCCAGCATTAGAAACGTTTTGAAAATATTTTAAAACAATAATTAAAACCAAAGCAAATACATTACGATTTAAAACATTTTTAGATTAAATCGTGATTCAAGAAAATGATGTCGCTGAAAATATTTTGTCTCGCGTAAAATAAAGGCAGCTCTATAGGCGTATATTTCGAGTCGAACGTCAAGAAATTATTAAGGAAGGAATGGGTGAGTGTCAGCATTGTAGCCAAAGTTACTCGGAAGCATGAGATCTCGAGGCTGTCATTTTTCTCTAATATCTTATTATTATTATTATTTTTTTTTTGATAAAAATGATGAAATGTGTATTTAAAAAGGTTTTTTAATTAAAGAAATAGTTTGATTTTATTAGTTAGTTCAAATTATAATACCTTTCATTTTAGTTGTTCGACTTATTTGACTCCGTATATTTGTCTGTGTATAAAATATCTATATCTATACAGTTTCACAGAAAATATATCAGGAATGCCAACTGTATTAAATAGAAATGTTCAAATGCAGTAACTAATCAGAAAACCAAGTTACATAGCACAAAATTTCGTTCATTTCCCGCTCATTGCAAGTGCTACTTGACGTTTTACGGAGTTTAACAAGATATTTATTTGCATGTTGCTTTGTTTATTTTAATGTGTTACTTTTATTCAAACCGTTTCAAAACCTGTAAAATTCATACCTTGATCAAAAACCAGTAAAAACCAAAAATGTCAACAGTGGTTTCTGGTGAGAAAGGATTGAGGTGAGGTTACGTGCAAGACGCGTAGAATTCTTTATACTGCGGTGACAGATTTTCATAATTCATCTAAGCTAAGAGTTTCTACTTCATATAGTACAACTATCGTAAATTATTTAATAACCTATATTTTGTGTAAATTGTTCCATATATTTACACAATATGTTTAATCAGCAACGAAAGTATAATATTTGTATTGTAGTATATTGTATTGTTTAATATAGTATATTGTATTGTGGAAAATTTTAAATTACAATAATTTAAGTAGAAATTAATGTTTTCCTTTCTATAGGATTATATTAGGAAAATAATCATCGTCCTATTTCTCTTGTAATTTATGTATGTAAAAACCGAACTCTCAGTCGATATGTGATGATATTTCACTCTCTATACATTAAAAAAAATTATTTTAAAACTATTTAAACATAATTGCAACATAACTTGATATATTGCATAGAAGTTTTATTAACTTGTGAATTTACCGACTTACCGAAATTATAATTTTAGTAAATTTATACGAAATGTATTTAATTATATCATTTTTGATCGAACTTGACATTTTATGAAGTGCGAATGAAACTCGGTTATTGCGGTTGAAAACTTTATTCCTCGATAGCTTTATCCTTAATTTATTCAATCGACATGATAAAAAGTGTCATTAATTTATATAAATCCCATAATAAGTTAAAAAAGACACCCTTTATAAAACAAATAGCCAATTTAAGACGACAGAAGGTGTCCATAAAATATTTTTTTACCTCAAAAACAATACTTTGTTTAAACGAATTATCCTAAATAGTAAACTGAATTCTCCGATAAAACTGTGTTCTTAATCGTAATCCGCCGAACCCTTATTAAAATTACTGTGAAAATGGTAAAGATCGACTTTAATGTTATCACTTTACCATAAAGTAAAAAACACAACCAACGTATTACATTTCAATAAAATAAATTTTAAAACAACCACTATATCATTCTAAATGAAAGAAAAAGAAAGTGAAAGAATACGGTTCTCAAAGTATTAGTATAATTAAAGTAAATTCGAGAAACAAATATTACACAACCTCGTGTTTTTTATTAAAAACAAATAGTCACTGGAGAAACGAATTTATAAACTCATACCAAAACAAAACTATTTTTAAATAATAGAATTTACGATATGAAAGTAGTTCTTATTGAATAACAAACTGAAGCATCGCTGTAACAAAATTGTTTAAAATATCCTCCTTTA
>JBAIZL010000010.1:3669468-3671968 GCA_036971475.1 Prosapia bicincta
ATTTCCACTTCAAATAGTAAGCCTTCTGTGAAGTAACATATTTACTACGCAAGCCATTTGAGATTAGGCAGTATATTTACGATTCAAGCTGAAAGGCAGTTATTAAATCACACTTTTTACTCTAATATAAAAAAAGGTGCATATATTGTTTTGTCTCTTTGGCCTTTGATTATGGTTAGTCTTGTTTGTGGATTGAACCAGGAAGTCGCGTGTTCTTCGCACTTCATGAATTTGGCTTTGCTTCAAAGTAATTTGTGTCGAATCTGCCAAATGCCGGTTCCCCTTACTTTCCCCAAACGTTTCCTTTGCCAAGTAATGTATTCATTGCTAATTTATTTTACGGCTCAGATGTAACAAACCTGCATGTGGCGTTATGGGAATGTATCTGACGTAACTTCAAACTTTGTTCCAATACAGGACAAAAAATAGTCATTACAATTACTTCATGATCATTAAAATGAAAAATATTTTATTTAAAATAAAAAGAAATAAAAAGTGCTTACAGCTAGATATACGAGATAATTTACAATAAAATCAAAGAATTTCAATTCATTCTATACACAGTAGTATTTTACCCAGGTCTAAAATTGGCAAAATACAGATTAAACATTTTTTCACTTTTCGGGCTTCCACTTTTCCATTTATAAATAACCCTTCGTCGAAGAAAACTTCTTTTAAGTTTTTCTTCCCTTTGTTGAGCTTCTTACACCTTTTTTTATTTAATGTTACAGTCGTTAATAGTTTCAATTTTTTTAACATTTTCATTACGTTTTTAAAATATGTTTAATGGTAAAATACAGATAAAAACTGTTAAAACAACTGAAAAACAAAATATTTCGTTAAAATATAAATCCCGTCTAAAACGCATAATTAGAGGTTTAATTTAAACATAACGTTTAAATTCAAATTTTTAATAGGAATTAATCAATTTGATTTCTCAAATACTTCTTATGTTTATGAAGTATTTTTATTATACAGCTAATCAATTTATTGTAGGTGAAGTAATTTAGTCACTTTATTGTTACCTTTATCAGAATAAACGTGAAAAAAGTATTTTTGTCTCTTCAATAAAATGCGATAGTACTACTCAAAACTTGTCGTAGCTAAACCAAACCTATGAAAATTTCTTTATAATCTCTTTAATTTAATAATAGTTAGAAACTTTATTAGTTTTCTAATGTAAATTTTCTGTTTCGAACCTAAGTATATGATGGTCTGCATTGGCCTTCGTTGTATGCAATAACAGTTACATGCATACATTTGTTACATACTGTGCAATTTAACTGGCATTTGTTTGTATATAGAGGATTAATGAACCTAAATGATTAGGTTAGGTTATCCTAGATATATTAATTTTATTATTTAATTTTGTAGGCTATTAAAAGTTCATAGCTACCAATTATTAACTTTATGAATACAATGAGAGGTTAATAAAATTACAAATGTTATATATATGAAAATTATTATAATGTATATGAAATTAGTTTAATCTAATCAAACTCAACTTGTCCTAACCATTAAAATTTTACATATTATAAATTATTCACTTTTAAAGTACCGAAATCAATTATGACTATCCATCAGATGCCTTCAAGATATCGTTTCTCTTTACGTGACATTTGTATTATTCTTTTATGGGACGTCAGGTCTTTCGATTTCCTAGGCTAACTTTAAGTTGTAAAAATTTAGTGTGCAGTGCTCTGAGCAGGATATAATGAATGCACTTATCTTCAGGTAAGGTCTGCCCTTGGTGACATTAATTGTTGTTGATGGGGCGTTAATTTAACTTGGACCAATCCACGAGAGTGTAATTTAATTATAGTCTGCTGAAAACATCTGTGAAACTCACAATGGTAGGTGTAGTACCTCTCCTTGCTACCACATTAACAAACAAAGTTTTGCAAATGTTTTGCCGCTAAGTTTGTATTTGATTAATTATGTTGCTGTAGGAAGCAGAAAGAATATTAAAACATTATATTTATTTACTCTGGTTTTATCGCATAAACTCTCTTATGACCTTCTGTAATTGACCTATGTTCTCAAGGTTTTGGTCTTCAATTTATGAAATATTTATTTATTAATTTCTTTCACTTTATCTCGTTCCTAAGAGCAAAATCAAGAGAGTTTCTTTTTATATTTATTAAATTTATCTAATATTTTGCTTTACAATAATCCCTCAAATTCACTACCATCCTAGACAAAGGATAAAAATAAAATGAATTAATCTGCAAGATTCAAGTAGGCATGTAAAACATGTATTGTATAACGTGTGGCTGGACTATGCCACGTTTGTGTCGATTAGAGCCGGAGATGGCCATCCACGCCATTCTCTAATGCTAGACAATAACTGCTAATATTTGGAAACACACGTTAGATTATTACATATCCTTTTTCTCCAGGTCTGAACCCTCCCCTAGCGTCCAACCCGAGGCAGCCATCCTCTAGTGAGCTGTCTCCGTCTTACATGCGTATACGGTTAGTATCATTACCGTGGGTGAAA